>JAVLUX010000002.1:51793440-51895940 GCA_032164185.1 Moxostoma hubbsi
TGCTCCTCTTTTTATAATAATTTATAAAGCTATAAAACAAAATTGAAGGGCCACAAGAACTGGGATCAGTTAGTTTAGATTGTATTACTGCATGTAGTGCTTAAAAATGTCTTGAATATGTCCATGTTATCATGTGATTGATTGATTCATTGATTGATTGATCCATTGATTCATTGATTGATTGATTAGATTTTCTTTAGGGTTAATTTAATATAAATACTGACCATGTTTAATAGGACAATAATAACAGTAAAAATTTGTCTTTTGTCTAAGAACCAGAAAAATAATGTATTAATGTCTTTTAGAGTAGAGAGAGAGATCTAAACTCATTGAATGTGTATGTGCCACAAGACTAGATGTGTCTAGTCAGCAAACCATCTCTCTCTCTCTCTCTCTCTGGAGTTCAGTGTAGATTTAGCTTTATGCCATGCTGAGCTGTCATTAGTTATTAGTCATAAGGGTCAGAGTCATAATCTAGAGGACTTTAACCTCCAGAAATCAGCATATTCACATTCTTGGTAGTACATCTTTCTGTAAATGAAGTGTGCACGTGTGTGTTACACTCAGAACTCGTTTCAGATTGTAAAGCTGTTTCGACACTCCTTCTTTTGACATTCATTCTGACATTTAAAGGAATATTTCGGGTTCAAGACAAGTTAAGATCAATCAACACCATCTGTGGCATAATGTTGATTGCCAAAGATATTCATTTAGACTGGTTCCTGCTTTTGTTTTTTATAAAAAAGCAAAACTCTAGATATCAGTCAATGGAAGCTAATGGGGCCGATTTTTGAAGTGATTAATAAAATAGCTTCACATTTCTGCCTTTAAAGTACTTACATTAATTCTTCTGTTAAACTTGTGTTATTTGAGCTGTAAAGTTTTTTATATCATAATTTTCATGGTTGTTTTAGGGTTTCCCAGTCAACAAAGTTGTAAAATTGGATATAACTTTACCCAGAAAAGGTTAGTATGTGATTTTATGTTAATGTGCATATTGCTTTACTTTTGAAAGTATTATATTAACATTGATGGATTGACCCCATTCACTTTCATTGTAAGTGCCTCATGTGTGGCCCAGATTTGTGCTTTTTTTTTTTTTAAGAATAGCTGGGATGAGTCGACATTAATTTTTATGATAATCAACATTATGTAACAAATGCTGTCGATTGAGCTGAACCTGTATTGAACCCGGACTACTCCAATAATAATTGTTCAACTTTAAAGTCTGGCACCAAATGTTCTTATTTAAATTATCTGATGTGTTGAAAAACGGAGGTGGAATATAAATAGGTTGTAATTCAGACTATCAAGCATTCTTGTAAAATTTCAAGAACTAGCAGTTTTGAAGTAAACAATTTCTGTGTTAGTTTCAACTTTTTGTGCTATCTTGCATGTCTGTGTTGCATGAGAAAGAATCACATGAATTCCGCCCTCAACATCAGCTGCAGTCTTTTTCTGCTTCCCTTTTCCATCGTTGACACACTTTCATAATCTCTCTCAATAGTGTAATTTATTTCTCGCTTTCTCTCGCCCCTTCAAGAAAAGTATTGTTATCATCAGATGTTAATACCAAGGTACTTTGATAAACTGTATACCATAATCTTTCTAGATTGGCATTACTTGCTGTTCGTTGGTTTACTGTTTCTGTTTATCTTTCTCTTTAACTTTTTATGCCACTCTTTCATATCTGTCTCTGCCTGTGGCTAATGTAGTGCTGTAACCCTATGTTAACATTTCACAATATGATTCAAATCATTAGCATTAGCTGTTGCATTAGGTGTTATAAACTAACCATGAACATTATTTTTACAGCATTCATAAATCTTGGTTAATGTTAATTTATAATTTCACGAGTTCATGTGCCTACACAGCCCTACCCAGAAAAGGATGCTATGGCGGAAAAAGAGGGCGTATGGTCACCCTATTAAATTGTGAGAAAACAACGATTTATGTTTGGGTCGAATTTGGAATTACATGTGAAACATGTGAACACCTGAGAGACCCCAATAAAGCCAGAATGAATAGGGCTTAATTGCGAAGCCTCCATACTATACTCTATTTCCCTCCAACGCAGTTGCCTTGGAGCCGCCACCTGTTTCTAACTTGGATCTTGCCTCTCTACTGTCATCTGTTTGATAGGTTCAGTGCCCGTCTTTGGGATTGGAAGAGGAACCAGTGTTAGAAGGTCCTGGATCGGTCATTGCCATCTGATGGTGGGTTTCTGGAGGATTAGAGAGAGTTCTTCATCTGACAAGAGCTCTAACTCTACTGGAATAGACATGGTTCTCGGCTTAGGGCTGGGTCAGATGCTGGGGAAAATGGTCAACGTTGAGTGGTAAGTGGCTGCTTATATACGCTAGTTGATTGATTGACAGGACTGAATGTTCAGGCTCCTCCCGAACTTTAGTTTAGAACTTAATAAATACAATAGTTAATTGTTAGTTCATGGTAGTTCATGTTTTAACTAATCCACAACTTATATTTTAAAAATGGATTTCTACTTGTTAAAATTACATTAGCGAATAATAATAAAATGCTTTAAAAGAATTGTTCATTGTTAGTTCATGTTAACTAATGTATTTAACTAATGTTAACAAATACAACCTTATTGTAAAATGTTACTAACTATGTTTATAATGTTGTGCCTTTCCCATCTCCCACTTCCCTTTGTAATTTCCTTTACTATTCACATAGAGCAAAACACTTTCAAATTGTCCTACTTCTATCTTTTCCAACAAGCTCTAAAGAACATAGAGTCATACTTGTCGTGGTTCAAAGGATGTCCTTGAAGGTGTAGAGATGCACCTCGACTTGCACACACACTAATCCCTTGCTCACCTTCACAGGTTGGTAACCCACCAAAATACCTCCCAAACACACACACCCACAAACACCAACTTACAGATGCAGGCTGCAGCCAGTAGACGATTGGCCACATAGGGTGCTATACATGTGGGGAAGATGGGCTGCACCATGTAGTTAGAGAAGGTGATAGCGATCACGGCCTGACTGGTGGGCTCAATGATAAGGAGGGATGTCCATAGACGGATGAAAGCCAGAAAACCACCAAAGGCCTCCAGGATGTAGGCATAACTGGCACCTGACTTGGTGATGGTGGTTCCAAGCTCAGCATAGCAGAGCGCCCCAAACACAGAGAAGACCCCACCGACTGTCCACACAACCAAAGATAAGCCGTAGGAGGCACTATACATCAATACACCTTTGGGTGAGACGAAGATCCCAGAGCCGATCATGTTTCCCACGATGAGACACACACCATTGAGCAAAGAGATTTCTTTTTTCAGTTTCATCGACTCCTGAGAGCCGCTTGACTTTAGGTCGCCGTTCAACCCATCTGAGGAGGGCTCCTCTGTTGGGGCAGTGCTATAGGAAGCCATTGTTTTAAGGCTGAGGTAGGTTGGATGATAAAAAAGAGAACCAGTTCTACAGTCAATTAGTTCAGAGATTTAAGAAGGTCTGAAAAGTTCCAAGTTAGATCTTGAGGTCTTCCGGTGACATCTGGGGAATACAGAGGAAAAGCATTCAATGGTTATATTTACATACACACACATATCAGAATCCCCCAAGAAACAAGGCAATCATAAAGTGCATATATGCACACGCACTTGCTTTTCAAATGTGCATGTGGCAATTACGGATCCATTAAATGCTAGAGCAAATGGCTTTTTTAAGGTGTGTAAACAGAGGCAGGGAAAGAGTTGCACAGCAGGTCTATATCTTAGAAAAACATCCAGCCTGCTCATATTCCAGTCATACTGTGTGAGACAGGACTGCAGAAACTGGATTGTGTGTCACAGCCGACAGGTTACTCAATTGGTGCACTATCCCAGACGTGGACACTTATCCATCTGATCCATCGTTTGTCAGCCAAGACCAAGTGGAGGGATTCTTAATAAACCAAGTCCACTTAATCTTGTTCATACTCTCTCTCTCTCTCTCTCTCTCTCTCTCTCTCTCTCTCTCTCTCTCTCTCTCTCTCTTACACATACACACACACACATCTTGGTGCATCAGAATGCTGATCTGTCACATGCTCCTCAAGGTTCAATGGACTCAAAAAGAGCTAAGCTCAAGAAAAGCTGTTACACTTTGCAAGATTTTATAAAAAATTGCACATATGATAAGTTAATTGACAGCTCATTTACTATAAGCTCAAAGCTGAGAGCATTTGTTAGTGTGCCAGACTCTTGATTGACAAGGCATGATTTCTGAGGTAAGAGTTAAGCAAAAAGAAAACAAATGGCATAGGTTTGCCTGAAATCGGAGAGCAACTGAATATGAATTTCACTGTGGATGGAACTGCCTCTGACAGCAGCCATATTGATCTGATTAATTGCCCTGTTAAATGGTAGGGAGGGTCTTATCATAACAGACCAAAGTTGCATTGAGGAAAGACAAAAGAGAGATAGAGATGAAGAAGAAAAAATAGTGGACGGACAGTAGGCAATTACAATATGTGATCATTAATAAGCAAGATCTTAGGGGCCAGAGAGCAAGGTCCAGTGAAGGCTGATAACGTTCTGAAAAAGACAACTATAAAACAAAATTACTCAAGGTTACAGCCACAGCCTGCAAAGCAGATTAATCAGCCAGTGAATAATATTTTATCATTGTATTATAACTGTATTGAAACTACCTGCAATGTATACACACACACCAAAAAAAATAAAATTTTTTTATATATATAAATTTTTTTCCCAACAAATTCAGTTGAGCACTCTTTATTCAAATAAAAACGAAATATTTACGTTTTATTTATTTAATTTTGCTAAACATTACACAATTGAATTGGATCGAATTTTGTTATGAAATTCAAATGCGTAAATCTTAAAAATAGGCTACTGTATATATATATATATATATATATATATATATATATATATATATATATATATATGTATATGAATGTATATGAATGTATATGAATGTATTACACAACAGAAACATGTATGAGTTAAGGAAAGGGTTTACAGTGATAATGCATCTTATATCTTGCCTTATAGTCTATAACTATATTATACACCTTATGCAGGCCAACAGGTTATGTACAGTCTTTACAATGAGGTCCACAACATTGGAAAAAAAAATGATAAAAATGATATTTATATCTTTAAATAATGTCACGAATCACAATGACACAATTATCCTACCGTATTTCCAGGCACTACAGTAAGTAATTTGGCAGAGGTTTTTTGAGACAGAGCTTTACCTTTTCCTCAGGTGATGAACTATGGCATCAGGTAAACGCTTTAGGTTGTACTTGTGCTTTATCTGACGTTCATTTTCGGAGTCAAAAGGAGTCTCAAGTTTAAATCATCTGGTCTCTGTCACGGTTCTCGAGTTTCTAGTGTTCCGGTTCTAGTCTGGAGTAGACTGAGGTTTAATCAGCTGGTCCACTTCTGCTCTCTGATAAACACAGACAGGGGTGGAGAAAGAGACGAAGCGTTATTATGACACTGACGCGAGCAGATCTTTACATGAGTGCAACATAATGAAGTGTAACCGTAGGCTCTCCAAAATATTGAACATCGTTGTGATCAGAATACTTAAGATAGTATATATCTCACATTAAAATGAATTAGGGAATGTAAACCCAATAATAAATGACAGGTCAGGGAAAACTTGATAGCTTTAAGTTGAAACACATTATATCGCATAGTTCAAAATCTAAAAAGTCATAGTTTCAGATGTATTTATTTAGCTTTCTAAAGACATTAAAACGTGACCATGGAGATCCTGGCCTCAGACAACGATCATCATAGTGCCGTTTCACTGTCAACGCTGCTGAGAGTTTGTCTCCATCATGTGGTTAGAGTGAGCTATTACACCATATATGGGTTTTCTTAGGTAGCAGTTTATGGTTGCTGTGTTATTACCAAGCGGCAACCTCCCCGTCTCTCTCTTGAAACCAACACGGAAGTGAATTAAACTGCAATTCATCGACTGGCCGCTTGAGGCTGGCTGCAAAAGTGAGTCAAATCTGTATCTCCCCCATGTTAAAATGCTTAACTTTACAGCAGAAAAAAACATGTTTACAGCCTGGAGCAAAAAGTGGCTTGGATCTATACAGCTTATTTTGCCCTTCATGACAACTGTGAGGGGGGTGAATTTTTTTTTATAACAAATCCGTTTAAATTATATTAAGCCTTTAATTTCCGCATAATTAAGGGCGTGGCCATTTTTGAGTGACAGGTGGATTCCTGCTGCTCACGTTACCTCACCTAATTGTCTGACTGTGAAAATAAATCAATTTTAGCCACTAAACTTGGCATCTCTGCCGTGTTTGTGATTTTTCGAGATTATTTCACAATTATAATGTCTTGCTGTGGGGTTAATTGTATTAAAAGTGCTGCAGCGTTTTAAACTTTGTGTAGTTTAATATCAATAACATATAAATAGTTATTAAAGTTTTGTTGTGTAGGTTCAGGTTAATTTACCTCAATAGTAAGCTTGGTTTGAATCGTTTCAAAATAAATCGCCAATATCTTCCATCCAAATACAACTTGAACGCGTCGAGCTAGGCGGGCGTGGTTTCAGCAGCAGGCTCCTCGGCTCCACCCACGTCCCGCCTCTTTGCCCATTTTCGTTTTTCCGGGAGTGACGCGTTACCAAGATGGCGACGGTCGGCCCCGCCCACTTTAGGCTTCAAAAACGCTCTTCAGAAACCTACGGGTGACGTCACGGACACTACGTCCATTCTTTTTTACAGTCTATGGTTATTACCCATTTACATTGCTGGGCGGATTACTTGTAAATTGTAATCTGGGTACTGATTACAAATTACATGACAAAAAATTAAATCAGTAAAGTAATCTCGTAAATTACATTTTCGGGGTAATCTAATCTGATTACATTTGGATTACTTTCAACCTAATTGTATTTTATGTTACATGCATTTGAGAAGGATAATGATGTTAGCATAAAAGTATAAAGAGGAAGAAATCACATTCCATTCTTTTTTTCTAACAAAATGAGCTCATGGTATTTTTAAAAAGTGCATTAAACAGTACATGAACGAAACAAACATTAAATCTAACAGCAATGACAGTGCAAAACACTGAGACATTAAGTTCATTTTAAGGGCAGAAAATGCTACCAACATTGATGACCATAAAATCAACATAATCAATCATAAAATAATTATTAGCAATTTACTGCCGTTGCCTTGTTAATATGTACTCACGTAATCTATAAAAAAGTAACTGTATTCCAATTATGAGTATTTTAAAATGTAATTCAATCCACAAATTATAAATGCTTGATTTTTGTAATCTGATTATGTACTCCAGATTACATGTAATCTGTTACTACCCAGCACTTCCCTTTAAATTTGGAAAAATATGTAAAAAATATTTTTATGTAAAAAACTATGCAATATTTAATGACCACTCACATGAGATGAGGACTCCAGTCATATCAGTAACCTTGTAAAAGCTGTTTGATTCTTCATGGAGAGGGTCACCTCATGGGGGCTGCCATATATCACATGACCATCTGAATACTGCTTGCTTATTCTCAATAACTGCCCTGTTATTTGGGTCATTCATCCATTCGGTGACATTTTGGCCTTGAAACTTGAAAAATGTAATACACATAGACTCAGGGTGGGAAATATCAGGGTGGACATTTAATGGATAAATTAACCACTACATGATCTGCAAATTATATTTTGTAAACATCAATTTAAACCTACATTGATGATTTTATTTTCTGCTAACATAAATATTTGGACATTTTAAAATGACATTAATTTTCCCTTTATCTTCCCATAAGTGGGTGGTAATGTTGTGTGACCACATACAAATAACATCACAAAATAAAAGAAAACAACAATAAAACAAAAGTGTTATGCACTTAACATAACTCAAACTGATTTTGCTGAATGGCTGATGTCACCTCCAGTGTGTGATGTCATTCATAACATATCTTTGATTTAAGGTCACAGTATCACGACATTACAGGCTGGACAATACGTCAGGGGACACACAAAAACCTCCGCTATCAGTGTTAAAATGACACTGTCAGGTTTTGAGGAGGAAAAGGCTTGGACGCAAATGCAGAGTAGTGATTAGGGCTTTTAACAAAATAACAAAAACAAGCAAAAACAAACACAGTTCAGGGCGACAACAATGTGACGGGCTGGGCTGTAACAGGGAACCACAGAAATCCAACTGGACAGGAACGCGACCGACACAGGCCTGTTGGTCATGAAGGTCGAGGCCTGGAAATAAACACAAGCAACATCCCACAACAAACTGATACAAGACAACAAACACAATGGGGTAAATGAATGAATAAAACAATGAGATAACGAGGAGGGCACGTGAAAACAATCAACTAATAATCAGACAGATAACAAGGCAAAGGAGAGGGCAAGGTTATCATCAAAGACAGACACGAATGCACAAGGGAATGAGAAAACACAAATGCCTGCATTCAGCCGCAATAAAAGTAAATAAATCAAAGCAACCGAATTGGCTAAATCCAGACTCAAGACATAAAACAGACATAGAACACGTAAATGTCAGGGCTCTGCCACAAAGGGGGGGTGGGGGGGGGACTAAGGTCAGAACGTTTACCACAAAGAAATACATGTTATTGAGAGAATGTCATACTAACCACTTAATTGGATGAAACAAAATGTAGAAATCGTATGATTTAGCACTTAGTTTTGTCAAAGATGTCTTACGTGCAGCTCTGGGGACATGAGGAAATTACATTAGTGCAACAAATTTTAATTATTTCAAATATTAAAAATGGGACTTTTAGGCCTATAGTAATGTGAAGCATTATTTTTATTATTATTATTACCAAGCCTATTAAAATTGTAATCATGTTAAATTAACCAAAATATCATAATTTGTACTGGGGACTTAAATGTCACTGAATTGTAGTAATGACCCTTTAGAGACTTGAATTCTTGGATAAATTCATTATGACTGACAGTGAAAAGTTCATTTGTACAATGGCATCTGTTACTGAAAAACCATGCCACTAGGTGTCACTGTAAGTCCAAGGTGACACAAACAATAAATGTTACTGAGTGCATCTTTAAATATTAATAATGTTATTATGGATACAGGCTTCCACAAATGTTTTTTTTATTATTACAGCTGCTGATTAATTCAGCTTTTGGAGAGTTCAAGACTGTTTAGGATATCTAAAATGTTAAAAACAATACAATTATGTTTAAATCAATTAATTAAATTAAAGAAAATAAGTACACACATACATAAATATATTATAGTTCAGCAGATTGCGTTTCAGTCATATCAGGTATTTTTGTTTATTATTGGTTTATGAACAACCTGCAGTCTTTTGAGCCGTTATGGAAAGAAACTTCACTTTCCAACCATTTATTTAATAAATTACCATAATCTTTTTAAGGTCTCCGACAACTGGTCATGAAGTGTCATTAATCACTCTAGCTGCTTTTTTGCCTCTTACTCCTCTAATTGTGGGCATATTTGGTATAGTCTCTCTAAGATTTCCTTTATTTCTGATTGAGACATATCTTTATCCCTTCCTGAATGCATGTGGACAAACTTCTCCCAAATGCCTTGTTTCTGGCTCATTGTCCCTCTCCCTCTCAACCTAAAAATTTCTCTCCTTGGTTACAGGTTGTCATGGTTTCCAGGGCCTGGCAGAGGCAGGATTAGGAGCCATTTTAGGGACAGCTGGCCGGTCGGTCTCTGCCACCCCTTCATCCCGCACAGAGACGCTCAGGGGGGATGAGGGGGGACATTGTGCAAGGATTAGAGCTTCCTGTGTGTCAGCCGTATTACACAGGGAAGAGGGGTAGAGGATGGAAAGAGAGTGAAAGAGGCGAAGAATGAAAGAGAAAATGAAAGAGCGAGCATATGAAAGAGAGCATGACACAAAAAGGGAGAGGGTGTTGGAGGGGAGGGAGTGAAGTCTGTACAGCTGCACACTCAATCACAGTACACACATTAGTATATGTGTGTGAACAAACACACCATACACACATACAGCCATCAGCATGCACACCACCAATCTAGAGAACTAAAACATACAAACAAATTGTTTTTTTCCAAGTTTTGTGTTTACAGACAAAAAAAAAAAAAAAAAAAAAAAAAAAGGGGGGGGGGGTTGACATTCATTTTGACTTTATTTCTCTCTTTGACCAGTTAGGACCATGTTACAAGAAAAGAACATCTAAATAGCAAAAGCTAATTAGCATTTAGTTGGGCAAACAAAGATGGTTTCAACCTCCAAGATAAGAGAAAATATTTGAAAGCATGCATTTATAGCAGTATTGAACTATTTGCCAGCCTGTGTCAGACCAGATCTTTAGACTAGATCGTATGTGCTGTTTGCCAGATTCTTTTAACAATCAAATTCAATGCAAATTAATACCTACAAATCAGTAAAAGTGGGACTTTTAAATCAAGAAAGCCAAAGAACAGACACTAACACTCTCAGCATTTCCTTTCTATCAGTCATAAGCAGGGCTGGACTGGTAATCTGGCATACCGGGCATTTTCCCGGTGGCCCGACGCACTTTGGGGCCAGATTTGGGGCGGATTGGCCAACATGAGAACCGAGAGGGTCGGTGGGTCGGCCAAGAAACGGCAGAATGGGCCGCGATAAGCTAATATGAGCTGCTGCATTATGCAGAACGGACCACAAAACGGCTCTGCAATATGCAGAAAAGCATATACATGGGCCAGTTGCTATGTAAAATCCCTGGCCGATTTCTCTTCCCAGTCCAGCCCTGGTCTTAAGCCTCCCTTGTCAAACAAAGTTATAGCAGTAACAGGACTAGTGCAGCTATAGAGAAACATCTACAAAGTACAGCAGCATTAAAGACGATAAAACCAGGGAACATATACCCATATATTTACATTCACATCAGTTGGTCAGTTTTGGTATGATCCCTCATCCTCTCTCTTCTCACTTCAGGTCAATCCCTTTTTTCCTAATGTTTATTTTGCTCAAAATACATTTATTTAAGTTTTCTTTTAAATGCAAGAATTCCAAATTGCACTTAGATGCAGAATTCATTTTTGTTTTACAAAAATATTATTTTCAAGATCCAATTTTTGTGCATCCTTATATTTAAAGTCTTTATCAATTTTATTTCATTGTCTTCATTAAAAGGCACTACTTCTGTATTACATTCTGACTTATTTACTACCATTCTAAAATATCAAACAATCAAACTACTTCTAACAACAATAAATTGGTAAACAAGCATAGTGCTAAAACCTAACTAATCACATTCTTTTAAGAACGGTCTTCAGGTTTGTCATCTCTGTCTGTAGTAGACAACGGATCCTTATTCAAGGACAGTTTGTCTGTGCTCTCCTCAGAAGAGTTTTTACTATCCTCTCCTCGCAGTTTTGCATTGGTTGGCTCCTCCAGACGCTCCTCAACTTTTCCCTTCGAGGACTGTGCAGATGTGGTACTGGCCAATAGATTCATACTTCCGCTGTGGATTTTCATGTGTCCCTGTTAAAACACAAATGCACAAACAATATTGAAAACTCTAGTTGGTCACATAAACTTGATATCACAGGTCAATCATGGTATGCCAAGATATAAATTATGAATATTTTATGAAAATGTAATCAATCAAAATCCTTCTCCTTCAAAATGTAATAATTACAGAGAGTAATCTAACTTTACCTTCAATCCGCTGCGGCTAGCATACTCTTTTCCACACTCAGTGCAGCTGTAAGGTTTCTCAGAACGTTGGGGTTGTGTAGGGGCAACTGAAGTGTCTGGAATAACTTCTATCTTCTCTTTATCCTGTGCCTTTTTTCCTTGATCCTCTTCTGCTGACACCTCTATTTTAGATTTCTGTTCATCCTCAGCTTTCACATTCTCCTCTATGGGTCTATCTGAAATTTTAGAGTGCAAAGATATATTTTCTGTGGCTGGGCGAAAGTCTCCATTATTGGGCTCAAGACCATTGTCTATTCCATTCAGAAGAGGTGTTGTCTGCTTGCTGCTTTGGTCTAACTTTGACTCGGTGAACACCCCTGGGCTGGAGGGTGGAGTGAGAGCTGGTGACAGATCCAGAGCTTCAAAACCTGCCGTAGGATTTGGCATATTGATCAGTTTGTGATGTGAACTCCCATTTTGCCATTTTTTACCAAACAAAGTGTCCTGGGAGCTGGTCCTGGTACAGAGGGATAGAGGTGTGTCTTCATCTTCTACAGCACCATTTAAAACTTGAAGCTTGCTATGATGTGTTGTGCCATGGCAATCATTCTCCTCAGAGGCAACAGAATTGTCAGGTGGGATGATTTCTGAGGAAGGGGTCCCGTTATCCTGCTTCTCCACTGCCACAGATGGACTCATTTCAGGAGTGTTGTCACAGGGAGCTTGATCAAACTCCATGAGCTGGTTTGCACTAGCATCGGACTCTAGCGGGCTGGCAGAGGAAGAAATGCTCATATTGAGAGGAAGAGATTGAAGGGTCTTAGGCAGAGCCACTCCCTCCACTTGACCATGGTTATCTTCAGACTGCATCTCCCCATTCCCCTCTGGAGGCAACTGGCCCCCTAGATGCATCCGAATATGATGCTGCAGTACCACGGCATTAGTGAACTTACGTTGGCAAAGAGGGCAGGAGTTCTGACCGCGTACATTGGCTGGACGTGCTCTGTGAGTTGCCAGATGAGCCCTTAGACTTCCCTTTGTAGAGAAGGAGCGTCCACAGAGTTTGCAGGGGAATGGGCGTTCACCCAAGTGGGTGGCCTGGTGGAGACGTAAAGCCCTTGGGCAGCTGAGAACACGCAGGCATACCCCACACTGATTAGGGGCCAAAATGGAGGCAGATGATCCTGGAAGCTCTTGGCTGTTCAGCTCACTGCTGGTGTTGAGATTCAGCCCTAAGGCTGCCATCATCTCTCTCCGATAAGCTGAGATATCATTAGCATTGGAGGTTGTAGATCTATCATTAGCCTGAGTGTTCGTCTGGCCATCATTGGCAATTTTAGGGAGGGGCTGCTTTTCTAATTTTTGCGCCAGTCTCTGCAGCTTGGAGGTGTCAGAGGAGGATGGAGAGGAGGACGGAGGAGAGGCATTTTGAGGTTTGGGGTAGGTGGAGAAGGGGAAGGTAAGTGGAAGGTGAGGGAGGTGAGGAGGGCGGAGAAGGGCGAAGCTAGGATGAGCAGAGGGACCTGAAGGGAAGAGAATCTTAGGAAGGTGCGCCAGCTGTGAATATGGAGAACCAGGGTGTAAGGTGGAGTGTGGTGGTGTATTCTCATCAAACCTCTGCTGCTTTGCACCTTTGTACTGACTGTTCAAAGCAGAAGAGGAGGAGGAGGTGATGGATGAAGATGAGGACTGTGCGCTAGTGGAAACAGAAGCTGCAGCTGAGGTACGGTTGAGTTGTAGCAAAGAGTGGGCAGTGGAAAGTAGGGCCAGATCAACACTGGGTGGCAATGGAAGGGAGGAGGGAGATGGATGAGAAGACCCAGACAGGAAACCCAGAGCTAAACTGTCTGGCACGCTCAAATTACCTTTAACCCCAAATGGCTCCTCATCCTCTGCACGTCGTTTCCTACGTCTCTGTGATGGCCCTGAGCTAGATCCTGATTGGCTCTGCTCGGATAGAGCAGGTGGCAAGAGGGAGAGCGATAACTCAGGATTTTGCTCACGGTGACGAAGGAAATGGGCTTTGAGGTTACCGCGGGTAGTGAAGCGACTGAGGCAGACTGGACACTGGTAAGGACGCTCACCGGTGTGGGATCTCAGATGGATCTGTAAAGAGGAGTCACTGCTTAAAACCTTCCCACAGAACTTGCATATGTGTTGCTGGCGCCCTGAAGAGGAGGTTGAAGATCCGTTTGAGGTATTAACAGTGGAACTCAGTGATAGCTGGTCCTGGGAGAGGCTGGGTGTGGGCAAGGGAGGAGTTGACATATTCACACCATGGCCATGATTGATAGAGGTGTTGGGCTTTTCATTGAGGTAACGAGGAGGAAGTACCAATGATAGAGAGAGGGGGTGCATAGAGGCTGAAGAGGTGACTAAAGATGAGGACGATGAGGAGGTTGTTGAAGATGAAGAATACTGAGCTCTATTTCCATTAGTGTGAGACAGAATGGGCTTTGACACAGGAGCTTGGGGAATCAAGGAGGAACTAGAGGATGTGTTACTTGGGGAGAGAGAGTCTGCCACTCCCTGCTGACCATCCACAGAATTTAAAGACGTGTCTTGGACACTGATGATACCACCCAGGCGCAGTACCTGCCTGCAGATCTCTTCTGTAATCTGCATTTGGTGAATCTGCCTTTGCTGCAGGACCCGAAGCTCCTCCAAGAGCACAGCCAGAGTCGGAGGCACCGAAGGTGAAGGAGGAGTTTGGTGGATGGGACTGGGGCTTCCTTGATGTGGTGGGGCACCCAGTGATGATGAGGAGGAGGAGGAGGAGGTAGAGGTGGTTGCCGAAATACCCATTGGCGGAGAAGTCACAGTGGAGTGGGGCTGGTGAAGTGGAACATGAGCCGATTTCTGTGGGACAGGAGGGGAATGGGTCTGGGATGACAGCGAAGGATGTGGGAAGTCCGGGGAAAGAGATGAATGTGCATTAGGTAGAGATGTGGTATACAAGGCAATGTGATTAGGCCAATGGGGAGGAGAGGAGCTCTCACTGGGGAGTGAGGGTGCACGAAGGCCACCAGGGGATGGCCTTGGGGCCAAAGGAGGCTGACAATCCTGAAAGGATGTGGGAGAGGAAGAGGAAAATGACGAGGTAGCTTCTGAGGCAAGTGAGATGGATAGAGATTTCACTTGGAGCAGGTCATCTGCAAAATAGAAAAAATTAAGAACATTCAGATAATGGAATGTTCAGAAATAGAATTAAGATAATATGAATACTCAGACCATGATGAATGCTTAAAAATTAACTATTGTAATATAAGTTGTTTATATTGTATTTTTTTTAGTTCTGTAGCAATATGGAACATTGACAAGCTTTTCATAACATATTACTACAGACAGTAAATCTTTTCACTACTGTCATAGTCTTTTCACATTTAGAAGCTTTATGCTTCATAATGATTATGCTGAATGTTTTGGTCAACTTCTTTTTCAACAGCTTTCTTGCACCAAAATGCTGAATACTGCTCCACTTGTCAGTCTGCATTCTTAATGCTCTTTCACCCTTAAATCACAACACTCACGTCTACTGTCCTCATTTTTGCCACAACTCAATGACCACCTTGCAGCTATTGCAATGCTTTTTAGAGGACAATGGATATCACCACAACAACCCATAACCCCTCTCAACCCAACCCTCTGTCCATCAACTAAATCTTTCATCTCTCTATTTACCCTTCCCCCCTGACCCCACACAGGATCAGAGGTCAGGGCATAGTTAGGGTTTTGGGCACTATCCATGCACTCTGATTGGCTAGATGATCTGACCTCTAGAGCTCCGAGGTTAAATTCTTTCAGAATCTTGAACGTAGAAAAAGAAAGAGAAGAAGGGGGTTGGGAAAATAGTGGGCTGACTGACAGACAAATTATTCCCACTCTTTTTGGCATACTGATACATTAAATAACTGTACAAAGAGCTGTGCCACTAAATCTGTGAACAAGACACCAGAAATGCTCAAACGAGATCCTTGGGCCACTGAATACTGTACTTGTTCTTAACAACAGCTAAACAAATCAACGTTTGAACAAAGATGCTGTAACTTTAATACTCCTCAGCTAACATTTTTTTCTCCATACATGCATGCAACTGTGCATTCTTTCTCCCTTCTGTATTCTCACAATGGAACCCCCAACCGAGAAGAGGTACAAAGTGAATAGAGGCAAGAGAGTGGGAAGGGGGAACACAGTGGGAGCAGAAAAGAGGAGCACATGGAAACATGAGAGAGAGAATAAGGGAGAAGAGAAGAGATTAATCTTTACCCAAACACCCCCTCTATACCCTCCCCCTGCCTGCACCTTATATTCACACTGAATATGAGACTCTTCAAAATGCATAAAAGACCCCCAGCAGTCAAAGTGACTATGCTGCAAGTCTCTTGGTGAATTAACATGAGTGAATAGTTAATGCAGTTATGGCCTGAGTGATTCATGTCAACATAATCACCAACCATACGGCTGAACATCTTTAGACCAACCCTCTGGACAAGTCTCCAAACCTTTCTTTTAATATAACATATTTAGTACACACTTTTAACTTTTTTTTTTAAGAATCAGGTGAAGGTAGAAATGTGAGCTGAATATCTCAAACAATGGCTCACTGACTTGTGAGAAGAAGGCCACACACAATGGTGCATTTGAACTTTTATCATAACTCTTGAGAACAGGGCCACTTTAAGCAAAAATGAGTAGGCCCTTAAAATATTTAGTCAATTTAATTAGTATATATATTAAGTCTGACCACAGGTGTTCTACATGTTGGTGTTTTACTTCTAGTGTTAAACTGATTCAACAAAAACTTTTCTAATAATCAACCAACTTTTCTATTAACAAGTTGTTTTTCACAGTAATGCATTTTTATTACACAGTTCCGTTTAGTACCAAGTCCAGGGTAACAAATAATTAACAAAGGACCGATTTCCTCACCTTGCGGCATCAAGCGCGTGCCCCCGGGGTCCGCGTTAACGAGCTGCTGGGGCCGCTTCTGTTTCCGGCGTGACATGATTCACGAGCAGGCGGCTAGAGTTACGGGCATGAACCAACTTTGCAACACAGGTTATAAAATAGCGTTGAATACTTAAGTATTGAACTCCCCCTTTCGTCAATAATCCACCTTGCAGGACGCGTTAAAACAGCATCGGCCTACGTATAAAGAGCTGTTCGTTTTAAATAAACATAATATTCGCACCGACTGCTGAAGCGCACAGAGAGGTTGTCCGGTGTTGCTGTGAGAACGGGCAAGTTTGGGGGGGGGCTGTTTTTCCTCAACAAGTCCCCTCTTTCTCAAACGTGTCCGCTCTGCGGACCCCCCTCTCCAAAGACAAACACACACACTCACACTCTCTCTCTCACACACACACACACACACACACACACACAATCTCTCCTTGTTCTGACATTTGCATTTCAATAGAGCGGAACACCGTCTCTTTTTTCTTTTCTTTTCCTTTCTTTCTTTTCTTTCTTTCTTTCTTTCTTTCTTTCTTTCTTTCTTTCTTTCACATTGCAGCTCTCTATTAATTTAGAGAGAGTTATATTGAACGCGCCAATCACAAGTTTTCAGACGTTTTAACTCTATAGGCTGACACTATCCGCCTAATTTAGACAACTTAATGACCGCAATTGATTAGCGCCCATGTTTAGAGAGTGCGGCGACATCTTGCACGTCCCTGAGAGGTATAGTTCAAAGGTCATCAAAATGTAAGCTAATTTAAATAGAAGGTAGGCCTAATATTTAACAGTTATTATTATTTCACAAAATTAAATAATTATTATTTATTTTACTAAATTAATTGAAATGCGTGTAAATATATATATATACACACACACACAATTATTTATATAGACTAGCTACAGGACGTACAGTGATAGATTGACTACTGTAATGTGGCAGGTGTAAAATAATATATAAAGATGGTGTGAAATCACAAAATTAACTTGAGGGCGATGATGAGATAATACGTCAAGCCGCTTATGGTCTTTAATCGGCCCAGGCTACTGGAGTAAAGACCCCCTGAGGCTCGCTCACTTTGTCGGTGCATCCGCATATTCGGAGCTCTATTTAAAAAGCATTGAATGGGAAGGGAATTTCCAACAATGGCGACCTGGACACAGTTGAGTGGGCATCTCTTTCTCTCTCCTCACCCCCAGGATCCATTGCCGCGTCGCACAATGCCCCCCTTTCACCCCCGCATGTGTTCCCACACACCACGTGGAGGAGGGATGAAGTGAAAAGCCATTTTTAATTAGATGTATCAAAAACAAGCAGTCAACCTGCACCATCTCTCAAATAAGGCCAGTTTGCCCAAGTTTACTTATGAGTGTCTTTGTTTACTCATATAGGCTTCTTAGTAACTTCTATTTATAGCTGTAACATAATGCCTACATTGCCAGAGGAATACTATGGTGCACACAAATATTACAGCAATCACAATTCAAACAATTAATCAAACAGTCATGGCTGTTTTAGTGTCATTAAAATTTGAAAACAAAATTTATTGAGGACAAATTTGTGAAACTATGATGCATCCTACTAGTTTTTGAAAGTCCATGCACTCAAGCAAATACATAAATATATAATTATAAGATTTCAATTTCATAACAAAATTTAACCCTTAAATGCATGGGTGATTTGCCAATCAATATTAGCCCTATAGGCTACACACCTACACCTGGTGTAGGAACCCAGAACGTATATCACAAATTGATCCACAAAATGCCAAGATAGTGTAAACTTCTTGAAGCATTGAAGACAATTTTAAAATAATAGAAAAAAAATATTTAAATGCTTTATTTTTTTTTACTTATCAAAGAGATGATGCAAGATATGATGGATGTAACAGGATTCATTACTTTCATGCTGAAATTTTAATGCAACTGGCTGTCAAACATACTTATTTGTATGAATAAAGCACTCATTTGTCTAAACAAAGCCATATATCTTATGTAATTTTAATCACAAATAGATAGAAAATAACCATAAAAATATGATTTCTGGAAGCGCAAACAAATATCTCCACTATTACATATCTTGGGTCACTTACGACCCTTTAAACTTTTGGAAAAAATATATTTCTTTTTGCAATTTTGGCTGTTTTTAATTGTCACACTATTCACAAGAAAAAGGTTGAGGAATATTAAAGTATTACAAAAAATTACAAATAATGAGGTACTGGGAGGAATGAGTATAAAATGAACTTAAATGTTTATCTGTTTCTCACCCACACCTATCATATCATTCTGAAGACATGGATTTAACCACTGGAATACTTTTCTACTGCATTTATGTGCTTTTTGATGATTCAAAGTTCTGGCCACCATTCACTTGCATGGTATGGACCCACAGAGCTGAGACATTCTTCTAAATAATCTTCGTTCGTGTTCAGCACAAGAAAGAAAGTCATCCACATCTTGGATGGCATGAGGGTGAGTAAATGATGAGAGAATTTTAATTTTTGGGTGAACTATCCCTTTAAGGGTTAAGAAAATAGAATAAAATAAAAGCGAAATATTTTAAGTTCTACTAATAAACTTTTGTTAAACGAGATATTAAACTATTATTATATAAAACTCAATTTGATGGTATTTTGAAATTGAAATGCGTAAATCTCAAAATTAGGGTAAAATTAGTTTTTGAGGGTAATGACGCATCTGGATGTATTTGCATCCGGTTCTTGAACAACAGCCAATCAGATGATGCCATTTAATTGCAGCCCGCGCGCAACCTGCTAGTGTAAATAAATAACACACTTGAACAACACTCGGTAAACTATCCCGAGTTTTAAAGCTGTATATTTGTTAAGAGATATTTGTTTAACCGTATGCTAACCGTGCGTCTAAGAATGAGTTTGACCAGGGATGTTAAGGAGCTGTTTTTAAACGGGTTTCTACCCGTTTTGCTGTTAGCTTATGCGAAAAGTGGTTAAAATGTGTTGTTTTATTTCGCTATCATTAAAACCTCTATTACATCTGCTATTAACATTATTTGTATCTCTTTTTCGCCCCTGAAACCAGCCATGTCTGTATCCGAATACACCTTGATGTGTAATTTCCACAAGTGCCGGGCCAGGCTGAGTGGGTTTGCATGGGTCACGGCCTGCTGTCATATATTCTGTGATCAACACGGCTCGGATGAGTTCAGCCGCACACCTGCCATCTGTCCGACATGCTCCTCCATGCTCTCGGGCAAACTGGACGTGATGCGGATCGAGCTGGCTCCATCAGAGCGGTACAAGTCCATGGTTCTGGTCGGACTGAAGCCTCACACGGTTCTGGAGATCTGCCATAAAGCACTGGAGTTCTGGACCTACCAGGTTTGGTGTTTATAGAGTTGCATACATGCTTGTTTTCTCAAGCAGTGGTTTTAAACATCTAGTCTTCATTTTTTTTTTAATATTATCCAGCAAGCTATATATATATATATATATATATATATATATATATATATATATATACACACACACACACACACACACACACACTGGCAGTCAAATGTTTGGAATAATGTACAGATTTTGCTGTTTCAGAAGGAAATTGGTACTTTAATTCACCAAAGTGTTATTCAACTGATCACAAAGAATAGTCAGGACATTACTGAGGTAAAAAACAGCACCATCACTATTTGAAAAAAGTTATTTCTGATCAAATCTAGACAGGCCCGATTTCCAGCAGCCATCACTCCAACGCCTTATCCTCGAGTAATCATGATAAATTGATCATGTGTTACTAGAAAATCACTTGCCATTATATCAATCACAGTTGAAAGCTATTTGGTTCATTAAATGAAGCTGAACATTGTCTTTGTGTTTGTTTTTGAGTTGCCACAGTATGTAATAGACTGGCATGTCTTAAGATCAATATTAGGTTAAAAATGGCAAAAAAGAAACAGCTTTCTCTAGAAACTCATCAATCAATCATTGTTTTGAGGAATGAAGACTATACAATGCTTGAAATTGACCAAAAACTGCAGATTTCATACAAAGTTGTACACTAGAGTCTTCAAAGACAAAGGACAACTGTCTCTAACACAAGGACAGAAAGAGATGTGGAAGACCAGATGTACAACTAAACAAGAGGATAAGTACATCAGAGTCTCTAGTTTGAGAAATAGACGCCTCACATGTCCTCAGCTGACAGCTTCATTGAATTCTACCCGCTCAACACCAGTTTCATGTACAACAGTAAAGAGAAGACTCAGGGTGCCTTATGGGAAGAATTGCAAAGAAAAAGACACTTTTGAAACAGAAAAACAAAAAGAAAATGTTTGAGTGGGCAAAGAAACAGAGATTGAACAACAGATGATTGGAAAAGAGTGTTATGGATCTGAACCCCATTGGGCTTTTGTGGGCTAGACTGTAAGGTGTGTGAGCATTGCCCGACAGACACATCTATGGCAAGTGCTACAGGAAGTGTGGGGTGAAAGGTCAAGTGCTACAGGAAGTGTGGGGTGAAATGTCACTTGAGTATCTGGACAAACTGACAGCTGGAATATCAAGGATCTGCAAAGCTGTCATTGCTGCACATGGAGGATTTATTGATGAGAACTGTTTGAAGTAGTTTAAGAAGTTCTGGAAATTATTTTCAGATTGTAATAGTAATTTATCACGTCATTAATGTCCTGACCAGTTGAATGCCACTTTGGTGAATAAAAGTACAAATTTCTGTCCATAAGAGCAAAATCCATACATTATTCCAAACTTTTGGCCGCCAGTGTAAATATTCATAATAGGGAACACAATAACACCACATGGGTAGATATATTAAATATGAATTCAAGGTTAAACGATTTTATGGCCAATTTTAACCAAAAGGTATAAATGTGTTCTCCGTTCAAGAGTACTTGCATATGTCAGGTTGGGGTTAGTTGTCATATGTGTTGGTAATTTCTGGTACCTTTTTCATTTATTGTTTTGTTACATAACAATTGAAATGGCCTATTTTACACTTTAAAATGACAGACATGTAGTTAAAGATGACTTTTTTGGTAACGCTATACAATAAGGTTCCATTTATTAACATTAACAATGAACAATTCTTTTATAGCATTTATTAATCTTGGTTAATGTTCATTTTAACATGTACTAAAAAGTTGTGTTTGTTAACATTAATGCTCTATGAACTTACATAAACTAACAATTTTATTTTCATTAACAAAGATTAATAAATGCTGTAAAAAATATATTGTTGTTAGTTCATAACACTTAACACATTAACTAATGTTAATGAACCTTATTGTATAATGTTTCCCCTTTTAAACTTAAGAATGTATTCTATTTTAGTTTATTAGGTATTATTTGTCCTCAAGTCACTGTCAATGGCAGGTTTGCATTGTGACAACTGATATAAAACATTGGGTGATGAATCCTCCTCTCTTGACACTCTCTTCTTTTGTGGTTCTTTTTATTTTCAGGTGCACCAGGAGAGGTTGCTAATGGAGTACAAATTGTCCCAAGCTGGAGGACAAGTGGTTCATATGGAGAAGTTCATGACCCAGCAGAACCAGAGCAGAGAGCTTGAGTTAAACACGTTAAGAGGGGAGATCGCATCATTAAAGAAGGTCTTTGATGCGTCATTTCTCATTAGATCTTCCCATCAAGCCAATGCCAATACTTTTTGTCTTCCTCTTCATTTATCTTGAAGCATTGGATGGATGTTTTTGTATTTCCTTCCCTCCACATCACTTGACAGCCATCTGCACTGATGACAGTTATGTATAAAGACAGTTATATAAAAAGTAATGACATTTTCCTCAATTCCTTCGTCTTATCTATTCTCCAGGTGCTAGAGGAATATAAGCGGAAGTACAGTGAGGTTTTGGAGCGATTGAATGAACGAAACAGGCAATACCAGAAGCTGCAGGGACTATTTGACTCGCTGCGGATGCACACTCTGGGGACAGGAGAGAAAGACATCATGCCCAACCCTTTCACTACAGGTTAGGAGACAGAGGGATGAGGAGAAACTATACAGGGTTTGGAACAAGTTCACTTATGTGACTATAGTAATGATTCAAGATTTAAATTTTTAGTGCAATTTGTTTTTCTGTTAATAATTGACAGAACTTGTCCCATTTATCCTGATGAGCTTGGTGTCTAGTTGTGCATTGCATATGTCTATTACGATCTCGTCTAAATTAGGGCAACAGTTCTTTACCCCTTACAGAGATGCAAACCACCCACCTTTCAGCTCGTTAACTTTTTGAAGCAAATTTGACTTATTGAAAGGCTTAGTTTAAGCTTAAACACTTTAAAAAGCTTTAAATGCAACAAAAAAAGCTTTAAATACAACAAATCAACTAAAAATATATATCTAGAACACTTAAATTATTTTCTCACCTTTTTCACCTTTCATGAGTTTGCATCCCTGATTTTAAGACATGGTCGATGAAATGTGTCTTTGCGATTACTGTCATCAGGGCTGGCCAAACAACGCTCTCCCCATAGCAGTCCTTCCTTCCTAGCACCAGAGGGTGACAGGTTCTTTTCAGTGGGACCAGAAAATGCTAACGCTTTCTTCCAGTTCTGCTCACCATCCCGGGACAGGACCCACACTTTTATTAAGAAAAACTAACTTTTTGTTTTGTTTTTCAGTGTTTCAGTTTGTTTAGCAATAAACTAACTTAAGATTGATTTATAAAATGGTGTTAAACTGACATGTTAGCATGTATTAAATCATTCTGATTTAAGTTCTAATTGTACAGTCAGATCTGGTTGTTAATGTTTAGTTCTTCATGTGTGATAAAGCGGTCATACACTGTTTGTAAAAGGTGTAAACACGTAATATGTAAATGCTCCAAGTATGTTTCCTCTAATTCAAGCAACCTTGTTCTGGAAAGTAACTCAATTAAAATATGTGTGATTAACTCTGTGTGAAGATTTACTCAGAAGGTAGGCATTTCCAAACCAGTTCTCAATTCTCAGTTTTTATTAGGGTATTTAAACAAAAACTGATCAAAGTGAAACTTAAGAGCACCTTAATTTAATTAACGTAATTTAATTTCACAACAAAGTATGAAACAGCAGCACAATCTTACAGAGTCTAACAACAGACAAGAGGAAACTTAAAATGGGAAACAATTGGAAAAATATGTACAAAGAGTTCTCTTGTCTTGAAAAACTGGATGTAAAAAAACATTACAAAATATATACAAAAGAAAAAGAAAAAAAAACTACCCTTAACACTACCTACGTTCTAACTGTACATCCTCATGCTGGTTTTCATTCACTCTGTGGCTTGTAAGTAACAAAGGCTGCACTTTGGCTTTTCATCACTTGCCTTTTCCCATTGACAATGAGAAGCAAAGGAGAGTCCACACGCATACTTCGGAAGTCATATGACTGTACAGAGAGAAGTCAAGAAAACACATTCTAAGAGATTTACATTACATAGTCATTAATGCAGACTAAGCACTTCAAGGCCCCGGCAGACTCATGGCAAATTTATTCGTTTAATGGTAAAAAAAAAGTTTGAAATAGCCGCGCAATGGAGTACTGTTTGCGAACATTCAGACAACAGCAGCTCCGCTGTGGGAGGCGTTTAGAGGAGCATTTAAATACAAGGACGCACAAGACTGGATGTAAAACATGAACTAATGTGACATAAAAATGTGTTATCAATGCCTCATTCTATGAGAAGAAATGACAAGCTCATTCAAAGAAGCTGTCTTAACAACTCGATGATTATATAAAGTGATATATATATATATCCAGAAGATAATGTGTAATTTGTCATGTTTACATTCTGCATTCATGGTGCTAATGCGCTAACATGCTTTATGCAACCATAATGTTCCGATTACACTCTGTTATTGTAATTTATGAAGACACTGATACTGCTGTGGAGATGGGTGTATAAAAGTGTGTTGATGGGTAGAATACAAACAAACAAATAGATGATTAGAGAGGTGTGTGTGTGTGAATGGCTTTCAGCTCCAGATGGCACATGAGTGAAGCAGCATATCAAACAACAAGTGAACGGGCACTTAGAGTATTTGATTCCGTTTTTAGGCTAATTAAACAAAAAACATAGCACAACATGGTGTTGGAAAATGTCTCCCAAGTCAACGATCGTACAGATGTACGCAAATTTGCACATCGATGTGTTCGTGTTGACTGATTTTAACTAACTGAAAGGGAATTAGATGTCGGCCTTAAAGTAGGTGGCGCTCCAGGTCCCACCTAACAATGATGTGGACCAATGGCAGTAAGAAGTTTTCTTGAAATTACCAATGGAGAGCCGTTACGAACCAAACTCAAAAACACCTTTGTTTTGGCCAGATTTAGTTTAATTACGTCACACCAATTGCTGCTTCGATTTCGTATGAAGTATACCGGGGTCTTTATAGTTAAAATTTGGTAAAGTGTAATGAATAAAGATACCGTTTAGAGCACAAACCTTATCTTTATGAGTAACACTGTGCCGTTTAACCTGTGGTTCAGGAATGACAACAGTATCTCCTATTAAAACACCCCAGCTGTCTGCAGTGTTGTACACCATGACCAAGCAACAGGTCTCTTCGCTGTCCACCATGCCAAATGTGCTGAAAGACAAAAACGTAACTATTTAAAACAAACAAAAACAAGAACACTCACTGTTAACAGAGCAAACATTTAAGTAAGACCAGCAATTGTAATGTGCTTACAGACGTTACACACTTAGAAATGTTCAGTAAAAAACTCACAAGGCCATACGGCCCTCTGAGGCCAAGCTGAAGACCACTTTTCCTAGGGCTGCTACCCCAGAGTTAAGTCCATGAGTGAGGGTGGAGAGGCTGCGGGGTTCCAGGCTTCCCGTGGTTCCTGAGGGAGAGCGGAACCGAGGGGAGGAGCACGGGCCCAGGGCGGAGCTACTGATGGAGGAGAGCATGTTACGAAGACGCCGTGCTTTTACTTTTCCCTGTGAAACAGAGTGGCGGTTAATATTTTTTATATTTCTAATGGAAGTATGACATTTTTTTTTCCTGTACTCCACTGCCATCTGCTGGAAATAAAACACTAAACAACAAACAAAAACATGTTTGAAGAGCAGCTTTTAAAGGTTCTAATGTCTTTTTCCACCTCACTTACCTTGTTCTCTACTAATGCTGTAATCTGGTCTAAGTAATTCAGAAGCTGTTTTTCTCTCTCCTGAGGTTCTTCCCAGGCAGGGTCAAGGATGGCAGCACGACTGTATCCATCCAATGCTGAACTGTACATCTCCTCATACTGGAACAACTGGTGAAAGTAACAATATGTAGGTGTCTTAGGTAGCTATGGGATATTTATCGGTATAGAAGTGTAAAACTAAGGCTTAGTTTGATTGTCTGGACCGAACGAAAGTTAGATTCCACCCCCCCTCTCCCTACAGGTCTCTCTTCACATTAACAATACTAATGTTATGTTAGTAATGACTCAAGTAGATATCAGTCGCTCTGACTGCATGAAAAAGCCAAGGCAGCTCACACCACCCAGTAAGTCAATGACTTCAGAGGCAGCAATTCGCATATGAAGGGATCTTGAAAAGACGCTGAATTTGGACAAAGGCATTACAACGTCATGTCAACCGATAGTGGATTTTGCAGATATTTCATCCATTTTGAGTAATTCTGTTGTCAAGTACTCTTAACACATAAAAAAACAGTAATCGATTACTTGAAATTTTGAATTTCAACCTTTGAACCTGTTGATCTTATAAAGAGCATTGTGCATAAACAACAACATCTAGGTTCAAAAAATGTCAAAAATCATTTGCACTTAACATACAAACGAACATTCCAAGTTGTCTGAAGTGATGCAAATCACTTGAAAGCATTTCATTTTCATTTTACAACATCATGCATCCACAGTACCAACCAATGCATTGAGTTGTAATGGCAATATTTAGGTGAGAGAAGCAGTTTCACTGTTGCCCATGGCAAGTGAAGGCACAAAGGAAAATGAAATTGCATAAAATTCTTTGTCTTTCCTTACTATGACAGGCACAGGCATAGAGGCTACAAGAGTGCAAAATGAATAAAATCCCAGATGAATAATGTGGGACTTTAACTATAAACAAACCTGAAATACAGCTAAGACTTATTATGAAATGCAGTCTTCACCTCGTAACATTGCTCTCTATATGTACAGTACGTATTTACCAAAATAACTTTAATAACATATATATTCACCAGATGGAGGTTTTGTAAACATATTTTTCATCAGATAATGTTTAATGAGGAATAAGTTTAATTATTATTCACAAGATCTGAAGTTGGAGATTTGATGTATGTCCTGACAGAGCAAGTTACCATTTTTCATTGCATGCCCTTGCTTCAATTTAAAACACTTTATTATCTTATTCAATTATGCATTGAAGCGAGGATACAAATATGGGTGAATATGGTCAACGATGAAAGATTTAGATTTAGCAAATCCGCACGAGGTGTCAGTGATTGTTTTTATTTCACTTCTAGAGGCCGCTGTTATACTGCAGAACCAATCCGTTTTAACTGTAGACTCTGTCAGCACTGGCACAGAGGAACACGAAGGAAAAAAAAAAAAAAGAGAGAGAGAAACTATCGGCATAGATTTTGGCCGATGACCTATAGATCCAAAAAGAAACATCGGCACAGATTAATCAGTAAAACGGATAAATCGTTGTGACAGGGTGGAGGGCAGGGCTGGGTTGTGATTCTACACACCCGGTACCTTATCAGGCTAATCAATCCTCCGAGAGGGATTAAATCTGACTGCGGAGGGTGGTGCGAGAGAGAGAGAATGTTTACAGGCAGCTGACCTTCATGTGTGTGTTTGTGTCTTTTGTTGAAGTTTTTCATTAAATTATTATTTATATTGTCAAGCCGGTTCTCACCTTCTCCTTTCCATTGACTCCTTTACAATCATCTACCTCTAACCAATTAAACAAAACTCTACATTAAACAGATTTATGTCTGCACAAAAAGCCCTAGTGCAGAGGTCGGGAACCTATGGCTCGCCAGCACAAGTGGCTCTTTTTTAAAAATCAAGTGGCTCGCCGGGTGTCTCACCATTCACAGGTGGGTGACCTGTAAGACATTTCGGAGTGACACATGATAAGAAATGCTGTTAGTCAAAAAGACGTGGTTGAAGAAACTTATTTATATTTTTAAGAACAGAAAAAGAAAAGCCATCAATGCTTGTGTCTGGTTCGCTGTTTGTTCAGAGGCGTGCAGCACAAGCCTTTTTTCTCTGTTTCAAGCGACTGAAAACTGTTTGGAAAAATAATGTAATCTATAATAATAGATTATATGTGAATAATGCGATAGAATAATGTGACTCTGCAGGTTCAGTAATATATACAGGTATCTTTGTTTTTACAAGACACGTTCACCTTGAACCTAAAATTGAATTCTATTTTTTATTTTCTTTTGGCAGCATTAACTGTATTACAAAAACACAATACAAACACGTTAGACCTGATCCAGATGGGCTGCCTTTCTGTTTGCTCTGTAGTACAGTAACATATGCAAAACCTACAATGTCAAAATACATTTCAATACCACCCATGCAACACTTCACAAGTGTTCAGGACAGAGCTCTCGACATAACTAATATTGAAAAAAATTTGATTGCTGAACTGAATATAATGCGAGCTAGTTTAAAATTTTCTCAGGCTGTGTCATTAGCAACATTCAAAATTTAATGTCTCCTTGCCAAACACGACAAACCATTCAGTGATGGATACCTAGTTAAAAACAGTTTTCTGGAATCACAATGTCCATTTGATGATCTGAGCAACAAGAGCGAAATAATCCGCAGGATAAAAAGTTTACAGCTCAGTAACGACACAGTTGCACGTTGAATTTCATGTCCGAGAACTTCTAAAAAACTAAAAACTAAGCTAACCACTGCACTCTGTTTGGAAGCAGATGAATCAACAGACAGAGACATTGCTCGGCTTTGTATTTGGGTAAGATGTGTGAAATCAGGAATGTTTGAGGTTAAGGAATATTTATTGGCATTGAAATCGCTTCATGAATGAACAAGGGGCGAGGACATTCAGAGAGCACTTAGTGAAGCATGCAAAGACATGAACATACCGGCATCCTCCTTCGTCTCCATCACCACTGATGGTGCACCCACAATGACGGGAAAACACAAGGGTCTTGTTGCTGAAATGCAAAAAAATCCCCTGAATTGTTGGCATTTTACTGTATTGTGCACGAAAAAGCACCGGGCAGCAAGTTAGCTGATGGATACCTCTTGAAGGTTATGGACACCTTGTGTTTTCATAGGCATAGGTTGTGCTGTATTGAGAGTTTCAAAATGAAGCAAGGACTGTACAATGCACAACTCAAAGATGGTGATTTAACAAATGTTCCACTACTGAATGATGCAAGTGAGGGTGTGTAGGACATACAACAGAGAGAAAGATTTGCTGCAACTGTCAATCAAATACAAGAAAAATGTATCTCTCGTTTTTCAGATTTTGGGAAACTTCAATTTGCTGGACATTCCAGAGAGCCAATCACTTTCCCTGTGGAAAAAAAAAATCAAGGACTTGGCTGCAACTTTCGGTTTTCCCCGCCACTCACTTGAAGATGAATTAATGGATGTTCAGGCAAGAGGAAACACCCATACAGTGCACACTCAGATACAGAAACCTCAGATTATTACATTCGAAAGTGCTTCCCATAATTGAATCAACATACATTTGTGAACGCACATTTTTCTGCAATGTTGCGCATCAAGTCGCGCTTCCGTGTGCGTCTTACAGACTGCAACTTACGGAATCCTGTCTGGCTAAGTGGGAACGTGATCATGGTGAGGCGAAAACTAGAGTGAACTGGTAGGGCATTTTTATTCCTTGAGGGACCATCGTTCGGTTTTGGGGATCAAAACCGACCCTGAATTGCCGTTCTTCTTATTGGACAGGCAAGCTTACATGAGTGCAAAGCATGTGAAATATAATATTTTAGCTAAACTACAATAACACATGAAATGAATGCTAGACAATGTTCAAGATAATGCAAAACGATCCATTCATTAGTGTAATTAGGGCTGGGCGATATGGCCAAAATTGTTATCACGATAATCTTTTTCATATTGTTCGATATCGATTTTTATCACGATATACAGGTGCTGGTCATATAATTAGAATATCATCAAAAAGTTGATTTATTTCAGTAATTCCATTCAAAAAGTTAAACTTGGATATTATATTCATTCATTCCACACAGACTGATATATTTCAAGTGTTCATTCCTTTTAATTTTGATGATTAAAACTGACAACTAATGAAAATCCCAAATTCAGTATCTCCGAAAATTAGATTATTACTTAAGACCAATACAAAAAAAGGATTTTTAGAAATGTTGGCCAACTGAAAAGTATGAACATGAAAAGTATGAGCATGTACAGCACTCAATACTTAGCTGGGGCTCCTTTTGCCTGAATTACTGCAGCAATGCGGCGTGGCATGGAGTCGATCAGTCTGTGGCACTGCTCAGGTGTTATGAGAGCCCAGGTTGCTCTGATAGTGGCCTTCAGCTCTTCTGCATTGTTGGGTCTGGCGTATCGCATCTTCCTCTTCACAATACCCCATAGATTTTCTATAGGGTTAAGGTCAGGCGAGTTTGCTGGCCAATTAAGAACAGGGACACCATGGTCCTTAAACCAGGTACTGGTAGCTTTGGCACTGTGTGCAGGTGCCAAGTCCTGTTGAAAAATGAAATCTGCATCTCCATAAAATTGGTCAGCAGCAGGAAGCATGAAGTGCTCTAAAACTTCCTGGTAGATGGCTGCGTTGACCTTGGACCTCAGAAAACAGTGGACCAACACCAGCAGATGACATGGAACCCCAAACCATCACTGACTGTGGAAACTTTACACTGGACTTCAAGCAACGTGGATTCTGTGCCTCTCCTCTCTTCCTCCAGACTCTGGGACCTTGATTTCCAAAGGAAATGCAAAATTTACTTTCATCAGAGAACATAACTTTGGACCACTCAGCAGCAGTCCAGTCCTTTTTATCTTTAGCCCAGGAGAGACGCTTCTGACGCTGTGTCTTGTTCAAGAGTGGCTTGACACAAGGAATGCGACAGCTGAAACCCATGTCTTGCATACGTCTGTGCGTGGTGGTTCTTGAAGCACTGACTCCAGCTGCAGTCCACTCTTTGTGAATCTCCCCCACATTTTTGAATGGGTTTTGTTTCATAATCCTCTCCAGGGTGCGGTTATCCCTATTGCTTGTACACTTTTTTCTACCACATCTTTTTCTTCCCTTCACCTCTCTATTAATGTGCTTGGACACAGAGCTCTGTGAACAGCCAGCCTCTTTAGCAATTACCTTTTGTGTCTTACCATCCTTGTGCAAGATGTCAATGGTCGTCTTTTGGACAGCTGTCAAGTCAGCAGTCTTCCCCATGATTGTGTAGCCTACAGAACTAGACTGAGAGACCATTTAAAGGCATTTGCAGGTGTTTTGAGTTAATTAGCTGATTAGAGTGTGGCACCAGGTGTCTTCAATATTGAACGTTTTCACAATATTCTAATTTTCTGAGATACTGATTTTGGGGTTTTCATTAGTTGTCAGTTATAATCATCAAAATTAAAATGAATTTGAAAACACTTGAAATATATCAGTCTGTGTGGAATGAATGAATATAATATCCAAGTTTCACTTTTTGAATGGAATTACTGAAATAAATCAAATTTTGATGATATTCTAATTATATGACCAGCACCTGTACATTTACACATTGCACTTTCTTTTTTTCATTTCAAAGTTGACAGGAGAAAAGAAGAAAAAATTAATTCTAAACAGTCAAAATAGTCTCTACAAAACTGCACAGGGGGTCCAGAGATGGCCAAAGCAGTGGGCTCTGTGGGATCTTATACCAATTTTACAGTCTTTTACCATTTATCAATTGAAAATGAATGTTAAAAGATCATCTGTTTGTTCTGAAGCATAGTGACAGCAGTCCAGTATTTGTTGGAATATTTTTACATTAAAATGAAATATTTTTTAGATTTCCTTAAATTCAGATACCCAATTATGGGGGCATAGAAGCCCTTGTGACTGTGGAATGATGCTGAATGTGGGTTCAGGGGTGTCCCGAGAGAAAATTTAGAAAACGTTTTTAAAAAGTGTAAAAAACATTTGTATATTTTCATTAAAGTGAGAGACTAGTCTACCAACTAGTAATTTTAGTCTTTCCTTATCCATTCCAGACATCTAATTAATTTTCACAAAATTAGAACAGAAATAAATTTTTTATTCTATTTGTTTATTATTAAAGGCTCGTAACATGCTGATTAATGAAGATTAAAAGTTTTTGTCTAAAAGGTGCTTTGAAACCACGTTAACTCATGCAGCGCTTCATGTCTGCACACAAGCAGGGAAGAGAGGCAACGCGTGCAGAGCGGGACAGGGCAGAAATGATGCATGTTTGGTGCTAGAGAACAATATTGAAGATTACAGCGCAGAAAGATCAGAGCTGTTGTCCACATCACTGTTGTTCTGTCGCGCTCTTCACTACAGACGATGAGGGCGCAACCGTTGTCATGAAGTCTTGTGGTGCGGATGGAATCGATCTGGTCTGACGTAGCCTAATCATTAGCAAGGCAGTTAGTTTTAGCAAGTTCATCCAGTCTGACCCCATGTTACCACTGGCGCGTTGTGAGCGAAGCTGAGAGCGATTTCAAATAATTCTTTAACGTGATAGATATATATATCTATATATATATATATATATATATATATATATATATCGTTTTATCGCCCAGCCCTAAGTGTAATGTAATTTGGTTAAACAGAAAATAAATTCTATTAGTATTAAACAATAGCACATGTCAGTTGTGATGGAATCGCATCAATACTGAATTGTGTCAACAAATGTACAACGTACAGTCTATTTTATAAACAGCTACTATCATAAAAAAAAAAAAAAAAAGCGATTACTTCAAACTACAGTCTTGCATAGTCAGACCTATATCCACCCTTTGTTTTAGCCCTGTTCCAGCACTGGAGAGTCAAATATAATATAAAGTCTCAACGTTTTAGTAAAACAATCATGACTGTGTAATTTTAAATATGCTACCTCATCTATCAGCATATTGCTGATGGATCACGTTCAGTCTTTTTATACTTTACGTCATTGTTTTGCACCTTTAACTGCTAATTACTTAATATTAAATCCGGATGGTATGCATTGATGACATATGTACATGATATGCACTTGGACTGTAGTGTGACCCAGTGGAAAAAAAGGTTGAGAATCACTGCTCTAGTATGAAAGCATTCAAATATGTGGCATCATGACAATGATAAACGGAATCATGATCCATTTCAAGACAAGAGTGGCAGAAGCAAACTTAAGGACGGTAGTGTGTGTGTGTGTGTGTGTGTGTGTATAAATATAAGGGCTGTCGAATTAACACATTAATTCAGTGCGATTAATTACATTAAATGTATCCAATTAAAGGAATTGTTCACCCAAAAATGAAAATTTTCTCATCATTTATGCACCTCATGCCATCCCAGAAATGTATGACTTTCTTTCATCTGCTAAACACAAACAAACATTTTTAGAAAAATATCTCCATTCAATGGTCCATTCAATGCAAGTGAATGGGTGCTAAAATTTTTAAGCACCAAAATCCAGGTAAGGGCATCATAAAAGTGGTTAAATCAATGTCTTCAGAAGCAATATGATAGGTGTAGGTGAGAAACATCTATATTTAAGTCCTTTTTGTTATTTTACTATAACTTCTCTTCCCTGCCCAGTCAGTCTCCACCTACCCATTCTTTTTCTTCTGTTTTTGGTGAGTCACAGTCTTAATGCATATCACCCCCTACTGGGCAGAGAAGAGAATTTATGTTAAAAGTGACTTAAATATTGATCTGTTGCTCACCCACACCTATCATATCGTGTCTGAACACAGATTAAACCACTGGAGTAATTTGGATTACTTTTATGCTCCCTTTATGTGTATTCTGGAGCTTCAAACTTTTGGTACCCATGCACTTTATGGACTTACAGAGCTGAAATTTAAGGTGCCTCCCAAACCGCACACTTCTGCACTATTGTACATAATTTTGAAGTGTAAGTAGTGTGAGTAGAGTATGTTTACACTGAAAATGCAACAAAAAGAAGTATGCTATGTGTACCCAGATGGTGCACTTTTTCAACCGTCAAAACGAAATGTGGAATGTTGGACGCTTTGTGCACTCAGCACATGCGACTTTCCGTACACAGCGGAAGAGTCGGAGTTACCAGCAGAGATGGTGATCTGGCAAAACAAATGGTAAATAATGGAGTTAAACGCTTTACCATCATATCATGCTATGTGAATATGTATATTATTGAGATATAAGTGTTGAACGGAGGGTGGATGTCACGCTAAAGCTAGCGGCAACACAACACTTGGGTTTAAAACGTCACTTCCGTCAGCTGTTAAACGGCAAACGCTTCAGTGTAGTAAAAACATTTTAAATGTTCCATTTGGGACGATACCACACTTTGAAAATTCATACACTACATGACTGAGTGCATAGTACATTTTGTAAGCGCATAGTGTATCGTTTGGGACACAGCAATTCCTACCAGAATTTTCCTACCATATGAGCACTTAAAGGTTGCAGTACATACATTTTTAGGAGCTGTTTCAATAGGTGACATCGCGTCTCAACAAACCTCACAAGTAGCGCAGCCACAGAATGAGAACCGCTCAATTAGGAGGAAGCACAACAGGTAAGTGAAGCACTAAATACAGGAATCTTGAGACGTAACTTTCAAAGTTTTTACTACTTTTATGTTGACACAGCATCCTAAAAATGAGTTTATTTTGCTGAAATGCTCCAAACGCATCTGTCTGAGGCACGCACATGTACTGTACATTAAAAATAGCTCGAAAAAACGATTACATATCCACTCATGAGAACTTCATGGCTCTTCCTCAGTGTGTCTGTCTGATTTGAACAGGCAGGATGACGAGATGACAAGCACTCACATCTGAAACTGACTAAACACAGGTACTCCACTAAAACAATGGATAATTTTGCTTGAGATGTTTGGATTGTGCTTAGATTCAATTTCTACTGCATCTGGGAGAAACAGTGCGCTGGTTTTGTTCTCACTGTCTTTCTGACTTATTTGCAGTTTATTATCCTGCAGTAACACACTGACATAGTGACTGATGTATGTCATCATGAAATCAGATACCCCCTCCTCAAAATCCCAACACCGCAACGAAAGAATGAACATACACCACAACAACAACAACAACAACTGTGTTTAATTGATACTTGAACGGAAGTAACTCCCACATTTCATGCTAAGCATCATGGAATGTAGGAAAAAGGTGGATATGCAAGGAATAATTGACAATGGACTGGTAAATTATTGAAAGATAATGCACATCCAGAGGTAGTAATGCAGCTTTGTCTCACTGGACAGGGTGGGGGAACTGGTTTGCTCATGTCCAACTCATGAAAATTCACTACTCTCTCATATCTCTGCAATAACACATCTTTCGAATATCATGCCATTTCTGCCACTGTTAACATTTACTTTTTGGTCATCTATCTATCGTCCTCCAGGTCAACTAGGCAACTTTGTTGAGGAGCTAGATGTATTGTTGTCCTCATTCCCTGAGAATGGCACTTCACATCCTCAGTTCTCCTCTTTCTCTCCTTTCTCAGAGACTGCGATCTCTTCTTTCTAACCATCCTACCACCTGTCTCCTTGACCCCATCACCTCCCATCTTCTGCAAGCTGCCTCTTCATCGATCTTCCCCAGACTCACACACATTATCAACATGTCTCTTACAGCTGGAAACTTTACCAACACATTCAACAGGTTAAAATATCCCCACTGCTCAAAAAACCAACACATCTCCCCACAGTAGTTGATAACTACAGACCGGTTTCTCTCCTACCCTTTCTGTCTACAACTCAAGAGGGTCGTATTCAACGAGTTGCCTGCTTTTCTATCACAGAACAACCTACACAACCGACATCAGTATGGCTTAAAAAAAGGACACTCAACGGAGACTGCCCTCTTGTCAGTAGCTGAAACCCTGTGCCAGATAAGAGCTAACTCCAAAATCATAACTCCAATGTCTGTTGCTTTCGACAAAGTGAACTACCAGATTTTCCTGTCCAACCTCTCTGACCTGGGCTTCATAGGAACTGTACTTGGATGGTTTAATTGATACCTCACAGGCAGATCCTTCATTGGTCACCTGGAGAGGAGAGGTGTCCAACTACTGCAAACCACTGGTGTTCTTCATGGATCAGTGCTTGGGCCCCTTCTCTTCTCGATCTACATCATTCAGATCTATCATTAAGGCACATGGTTTTTCCTACCACTGCTACGCGGATGATATGCATCTCTACCTGTCGTTCCAGGCTTACGACTCCACCATCTCAGCCCGTATCTCAGCCTGCCCCCTGGAGATCTCGGCCTGGATGAAGGAACATCACCTTCAGCTTAAACTTGCCAAGACAGAACTCCTCGTGATCCCAGCCAACCTGTTTGTTGACAACAATCTCTCTCTTCATCTTGGTTTAACTATGCTAATGCCAACCAAGCTGGGAGTAGTGGTGGATGACCAACTTAAGTTTGCAACCAAAATCTCAACTGCCCAGTCTTGCAAGTTCATGCTTTACAATATCAGGAAAATCGGAATCCTTTCCTGTCTGAAAATGCTACACAGTTCGTGATCCAAGCTCTGGTCACTTCAAGACTGGACTACTGTAATGCCCTGTTGGTCAGCCTTCCAGGTAGCATGATTAAACCACTGCAGATGGTCCACAACGCTGCAGTGCTTCTGGTCTTCAATCAGCCAAAGAGGGCTCATGTCACCCCACTCTTGATTTCACTCCACGGACTACCAGTAACTGCCCACATCAAATTCAAGGCTTTGACTCTGGCCTTCAGGACAGTCAATGGGACAGCACCCTCTTACGTTAATTCGCTCCTCCATGTCTATATACCAACTAACTCTCTGCGCTCAATAAACGAGCGGCACCTGGTGGTTCCATTACAAAGAGGCACAAAGTCTATTTAAAGATCATTCACTTTCTTTGTACCTCTGTTGTGGAATGAGCATCCACACAATCTTCTGATACCATCTCAGCATTCAAGAACCAGCTGAAAACACATCTGTTCCACAAGCACTTAACCAATCCACACACAATGCACTTTCTATTTTCCAATAAAAAAAATTACTTGTCTGTTTCTTTCTTCTGGGCTAGCATCAATACTACTCCAGCCACTCTGAGAACTTGGCAGTGCAATATTGCAGATATTATTACAGAATTTTGAATGACAAATTGTTAGTTATGTTCCTCATTTTTAAGTTGCTTTGGATAAACGTGTCTGCTAAATGACTAAATGTTATGTAAAATGTAATGATTACCACACAATTTCACTGGTTTTTGGTGGCATCTCCCGTTGGACATTTCACGGGAAAACTGCAGCCAAACGTGTAATAAAGCATGTAATTTATTTTTTGCAAAAATGTTGCCTTAGTCATGTGAATTTCAAGAGATCTGGCTGGGAAAATGATGCATTATCTATATGAATAATCTTTATTTGGGGGCCTTTCTCAGCAAATACTGATGTAAGCATTTAATTTGATTAATTATTTGACATGCAATGTAATTAATTTGGTAAAGAATTTGAATCGATTGACAGCACTAATATATCTAAAAGACATGGGGGAGAAGGATAAAATTGTTACCGTAGCTCTGTTGAACTGGAGGTCAGGATTCATTGAGGATGATTTGTCAATTTTCTCCTGCAATTTTCACAAAGACAGAAATTTAACAAACACAACTACCTTTGGCTCATTAATGTGTTTGCTAATTTGAGAGATTGTACATGAGGTAGAAAAATAACACTTACAGCCTGTGCATAAGCACTGAGGGCCTGTTGAGACAGCTGTGGGTTCTGACCGCTGGTGAAGAACATGGAGATATATGCATTTCCTAAAATGTCTGTTGGGTCAAAACAAAACAACATGTAGGCATATTTTTCCCCCAAATATTTGCATCATACCCAACATGTCTAACAGTCAGCATTCAATACAATTTGTCAGTTCTGTAATTCACTCACACCAAGATGTCCCATCAGTGACATCGAGTTGCACAGCCTGTCTGGCCAGCTCCACGCTCTCTAAAATGCGTTTACTCTGCTCTTGAGCATCCCCATCTGGTGGCAGCTGTCTTAGCACCATAGACAGGCTTCTCAGAGACACTTTGTTCTTACTCTAGAGGAGAGTTGCATAAAGGGTTAATATATTTTATGAGCAGCATAACAGAAGGCATATATCTCTATATATTTCCTTTATTCTCACCTGCTGCAGTGCACCTGTAAAGCAGGTCTTGGCAGCAGTCAGGTCTCCTTTTTTCCAGTACTGCTCTCCAAGTGTGTTCCAGCCCTCAACCAAACACGGTTCCAGTTTAACAGCCCGGGAAAGGCACTCTTCAGCAGCCTGACTGAATCCAGGGGCAACATTCAGACACCGGCCCCGCAGCAGCAGGAAATGGGCACTGTGTTTGTACAAGCCTGTTAAGAGAGAGAGGACACAAAATGGAAATCACGCTTCCACCAACCTACAGAACAAAGAGGAGGCGCAATGCTCACCTTCCATTTTCTCAAGGCTCTCCAGTGTCTTGGCCATCTCATCAGCAACATCATTCTGTTTTCTACCAGCATCTTCAACGCTATGTGTCTCAAAGTAACGGTCCCTAAAGGAGTACAGGTCATCTACTAACTCCTGTGAGAGAAATGTGTGATTATAATCAACAGCACATTTGACATTCTAAAAAAACATGGACAAAATGTAATGTATTAAAGGTGTCAAACAAGTGTAAATTAACAGTATGTTATGGGCCTCACAGTGAAGGTTCTACTTAATTCCTGCTCTGCCTTGCAGAACATACTGTAGCTTCCACCAAAATACCATATCTACCACAATAAAACTGCTATAACTTGATTTTTACCATTACAGTCATAAAAAATAGAAATAAAACAAAATACCGAAAAGATTCTGAAAGTCTTTTACAACATTTGAAGAAGGACCTCCATTCATCTACAGTGATTAAAGGTCCCATTATCGGGAGAAGTGTGTGATGGGGTAAAACATTAGCCTTACACGTGATCGTTAATACAGACACCACGATCAGGCTACACAGAGCAGCAGAGGTTCGTCAAACAGAGAGAAGGCACTGCCCGGATCTTATGAAGCAGTTGTTTAACTGCAGTGTATCAATTCAGTTGTTATAGTGACAGGCGGATCATCAGCCATGCGTTACACATATAATAACCATCACTATTGGCATCTGAATGCCGCTTACATAGACTTTACGATAAGGGAGAGGAAAATAAGTGGTCAGTCCAAACCTTTAAGATTTGTAAATTGTCTTTGTCTGCTGTCTTCTGCTCTCCATCATTGTCAACCTCGGCCATCTTTAGTTTGTACATAAACGCATCCGAGGAAAAATGGACAAACACTAAATGTGCGGGCGCCACCTTTCGGTCAGGAGGCAAACACACTATATTGTGATTGTTGGCAACCAGTACAAATAATAATAATAAAAAAAAATTAAAAAATGCTAAATCTATTATAATATAGATCTCCAAGAAAATTAAACGGAAATAAAATACAAAAATATTTGTATAATGTAAAAAAAATATTTAAATAGATTAATAAAATCTAAAATGTAACGTTGATTCCAAAAAAAGAATCAACAGATACTTAGAAACGTATAAAACCTCGATAAATTAATTAACCAGAAATTATTGTAAAACATTTGGTGGTATAATAAGAGAAGATTGTCACAATTATTTCATGTGAGGAAAAGATTTATTCATAAATGTAAGTGCCTTAAGAGTCAGTTACTTTTGTTCACGACATCTAAAATGAAAAATAAATGAAAATATTTCCGTCAACTGACATGACTGGAAAAACTGAAGAAAAAAAAAAAAACTAAACTAAAATATTTTTTCGTAACTCTGAAACAGACTAAAAGGAAATAAAAATGACCGTGAATAAATTATAATTTTAGATTCATAGTATATTATAAATGTTTAAACATTTTCAATTTTAAACAAGAAAACGCCAATAGATAGAGTGGTCCGTGAACCTTTGGATCACAGGTGCTGGAACCGGGGGTAATTCATGACCCTCTCACTTTTAGCCTACGCCTAAACTGAAGTTCGACTGATATAAAAATATGTGCATTACCGGCGCACACATTAAGAGTAGTTTAGCATGGGACTTGACTGAGAAGGTGTGACTACTAGCCGCTTTGAATAATTGCTTTCCTGTTCTTGACAGATAATAATGATCAAAACAATGGCTGTGTCCGAAACCAGTATTCACGGCACATCCTGTCTATTTCATCTGATCGATTTTTGAAGGCAGCATAGATGTATCAATCGCTGGCTATGAAATCCCACAATCCTGTACATGCGGATCCAGGGAAAAAAATGGCGGCCGAAGAGGTGGCTGATGGCTAATATGTGTATAAATGTACTTTTTTGCCCACTTTTTCCAACTTTTGATTCCATTTCTGGTGAAAAATAAGTATTTTGGTTTTGAAATATACACTATTGCCAAAACTCTTGATATTGTTCTAGATTATTAGACCGTTGTGGTTCAGTTGGACTGAATGAGGCAGATGCATTACATTTAGTGAACACCAGGTGGCAATAATCTACTGCTGGATCCTAGCAACCATGTGACCTTATGCTGCCTCAGAAGCCTGTCCAAAACCAGGAAGTCATTGACTGATAGGACAGTGAAGTGACAGCTACCTTTGGTTTCAGACGCAGCCATTGTTTCACTCAAGCACCCTTTAGGTCAGGCTTCAGCAAATGCAAACAATAGCGATGACCACTTTCGAAACACTGCCTCATAAAGCTTCTAAACCTTTACAAATAGTTTCCAACAATGCTTCAGAGCGCATGCGTATCAAATTGGCCAAGTCATGTGATTGCAGCAAAAGAGGCTTTGTTGCATCATACATTATTGAAACAGTTTCGAAACGTTTTGTGGTTACTCTGGGGGGCACTGATCACACAGTGAAACCGTGAATCGGTGTGAAATGTAGACTATAACTGATCTCGAGTCAGTTCAGCAATAACTTAGGTCTATAAAATCAGACTGATTCAAACAAGAGTTGCTGATTTTAATTCAGTATTTTAATTTCCCCATCAATCACCTTAAGCTGTTTCCAAAGGAAAGAAAATCAAAATGTTGTGTTTGTGAGAAAGACATTAAAGAGAGACATAGAGATTTTGTGACATTTAAAGAGATTTGTTTGTTTTACAAAAGTGAATCTAGAATTTAAACTACTGTGAATGATAACGCGCCTTATGTTCTTTTTTTATTTAGTTTACCCACATTGCTGACAATATAGTACTGTACAGTATAGAGTAGCAGTTAATGCACTCGTTATGTGTTTTTAAGCACTTGATGTGTGAGTTTGATTCTCATACTGACCGACTGAAACTTATTAAAATGATGTTTCTTTTTCAAATGTTTATTGTACAAAAGTATAAATATTTTGAAAACAAAAATGTGTTTATACAAAAAAAGTGATGCTTTAGAATAAAATATATATATCAATTGTTTGGTATTTAAAACATGGACAACTTATATAAGAGTTTATCATATTCTGCAACTATTCAGATCCGTCTATAAATTTGAATGCATTGTGTCATTGTAGCTTTTTTATTTCGATGTCCTCAGCGTGCGGCATTTTTAGCGCTTCGAAACAGCGGATCATTTTAAGAAGCAATTGGTTCAATTGACTAGAAGTTTCAGAAAACTTTGTTTTTGCCATCTCTAGCAAACAAGTGACGATCGCTTAATTAGCTCTTTTCATAATGCTTCAAAATCCAAAAGAATCACTTGACTTGAATCAATGATTCAGGGACTGATTCGCACTGTTCAACTGTCACCATGTTGTGATGTTTTGAGCGCTTTAACAAGCTGAACTGTTTAAAATATCAATTAACTAATTAATTTGACTCAAAGAACCACAATGCATTACATAGTCTAATAATACTTTCAAAAGTATCACACCTAACTCAAACACTAATTTCATCCAGGGTAACAAAAAAATAAACCTATGTCATAACATAAAACAATATAATTTACTTTAAAAGGAACTTTAAACATAACTATAACTTTAAATGTTAATTAATAACACCCCCAAACAGTCCCCATAACCTGCACAGGTGTACCTCATTAATTATGCAATGACAGCCAATAGCAAGCCCTTAAGCGTTAAAGTATTATTTCTGGTAAAGAATATAATTTGATGTAGTTTTAGGATCTAAGATTTATTCAAATATGTAAATGTGACATTTTGCCCTTTGCACCAAGAAAAGTGAAAAAATGATCACCAATAGCCTTGTTTTATACAACAAGCCAGAAATGAATGAAAGTGGATGAGGGCGTACTGTTTGCACAATGTTATCAAATTTATCAAGTTTATTCATTTATTTATTTTTTAATGCATTCATAATAAATTTGCCATTGTAGGTGGTGCAGTATGGCCCTGTATAATGCTAGCTGTTGTTCCTTCATCCCAGTTTCTTTTCTTCTGTTCCTGAGTGCTGTTTCATCAGTTGCTTCATTGTTTATTTTGTCAAACTTCTTGCACTACATTTGTCTTGTTTCAGCATTGTAAAGTGAAAAACATTAACCCAAAGAACGGTGATAGATCCAGAGGGAGACACAATGGACGGTGATGCATTGAGAGGGAGACGCAAAGACCGGTTAAGCATTGAGAGGGAGCAATGTCAGCGCCAGGATGAATTATTTAGGGGGGATATTTGACATTTCTAGAGGGGCGCACATTCACTTAACAAAAGTTGTGCCTATTTCTGACTGCCTGGCCGGAGTGCACGTGCACTGTGCACTTTCTATGTTTGAATCAAATGCCAAATGGACTTATATTGGAATTATATTATATTATATTATATTGTACTAATATACCAAACCTATTTTTATGACTATCTGAGCATCCAGACAGAAAAATGAGGGAGGTAGAATCCAAGCAGGTTGGTAAAAATGACTCTGCCCAGTTATTACCTGTCTGAATAGTAAGATAATCTATTTCAGTACAAACAAATGCTTTATGGGACATACAATGTTGCATGTATTAATCCACCAAATCTATTTTTATGGCTATTTGAGCATCCAGCCAGATGAATGAGGGAGGTAGATTCCAGGCAGGTGGGTAAAAATGATCATGCCCAGTTATTACCCCCCTGAAAAATACGATGGTTTATTTCAGTAGAATCAAGTGCTTTATGTGACATACAGTGTTCCATTTATTAATCCACCAAACCTATTATTAAGACTATTTGAACATGTAGCCAGAAGAATAATGGAGGTAGAATCCAGGCAGGTGGGTAAAAATGACTTACTACCCCCTGAATAATAAGACAAAACAAATGCTTTATGGAACATATAGTGTTGCATTTATTAATAGACCTGAATCCACCAAATCTATTTTTATGACTATTTGACCATCCAGCCAGAAGAATGAGGAAGGTAGACTCCAGGTAGGTAGGTTAAAATTAACCTTCCCAGTTATGACACCCTGAATAATTAGGCTATTTATGTCAAAAGAGTCAAATTCTTCATTTGACTTAAAGTGTTGCCTGTGTTAATTTACTAAACCTATTTTTCATGACTATCTGAGCATCCAGGCAGAAGAATGAGGGAGTTAGACTCTAGATAGATGCTGAAAATTGTTTTATTAAAGGCAATAGCAGCAGATTGAACTGTGGCATCAGCAGGAGCAGAAAATGTATGCCAGTTGTGATCACTGTGATTTGATAGCTTTAATGGCAAATAAATCCAGACCGGACTGCTTTAATGCATAAGAATAGATCCATACAAACAAATTATATTATTTTTTGGGAGTTATAATGGAAGGAATACTGCAAAAAACAGGCTGAACTGACTGACCAGTGCGAGCAGCTGTTTCTTAGCAGTTGAGATCATGGGCATTACACAGCTCATATAGCAAATAAATTCCTTAAAGTGGGTTTAATGTATAATAATACATCCATAGGAATAAATTAATATAATTTCTTTTGGTGAGAGCGGAAAGAGGAATGCAAAATTCTGAAAAAGCAATTTAAAGCAATAGTGGCTGACTGATCTTAACCAACCAGTAAGCTAAGAGCAATAGTTTGGGAAGTGCCTTCTGCCCAGTCTGCTGACAGGTCATCCCCGCTTTCCTGAATCTGGGAGGGGACAGGGGGAGGGAAACAACAATAATTAAAAACACAGGGGGTACTCCCTGTAACAGTGCAGTACCCCCTAAAAAACCTAAATTAAAACATTTAAAATGTACAATTTGTAATTTGTAAAATTTTTGAATAAAATTTTAAATGTAAAATTTAAAAGAGAGGGAAAGGCCAACGTATATCGGCAGTGGGAGAGAGAGAGAAGAAAAAAAAAACACTTACTCGCCGGTTCTCTGATACGCTGTAGCTTTGTCCCCGGCCACACCTCCACCCTCTAGCGGACAATAGCCGCACCTCCCTGGGTGGATCAGAGGCAGTTTTCTGGCCCCTAGTGCTCTGAAGTAGTAGTGCGACCAGCTTTGGCAATGTCTCGTTCCCTTCATCTCAGGGAACCAAGGTTACACGTGTAACTGGAGAAGTTTCCTATTGATTCAGTTCACTCAACATTGCCGTACTTTGGGGAATGCTATCACATCACGCCACACTACGTGACATTACACTCCCAGAGTTATAACACTAAATAGAGATATTCATAAGGATTCACAGGCAGCAGGTGATGAATTATAAGTCATATTAAAGTGTATATGAATAGTCCCACATTGCAGATGCCAGGCGGAAACCAACGTAGTCTGGGATCTATATGAACCATATAGATATACACAGTATTCTCAACAAGATTAGATTTTATTTCTTATGTGAGTGCTTATGACTTTAAAAGAAGCAGTTCAACAGCATATAATTAGGAGGCTGTGTTGATTATAGTTGGTAGCCCACCAGTAATAAGGATTTGGGCTCACCCGATTGAAAGTAAGAAGTGCTCAATACAGAGAGTACTTATGAAGAGATGGACACCATGTCCAGGGTATAAAACCTTGCAAACATGTTTTGTGAAGGCCATCCTGCTGCCAAACACACAGGTATGTGAATAGGTCGACTTCCGCTTTGCTGAATATTTCCCAAATCCTCATCACTGTTTGAGGAGGAAGTCTCGATTGGAGAAGGCATTGTGTCATGTTCATTAATTGTGGTGATCCACCCTGTTATTATGTTATTACTGTTGTGTTGTCCGAACAAATCAGAACGTGGTGATTCACAATGTCGGAATGAAAAGCTCCCAAAGCTACAAAGACAGCCAGTAGTTCTAGGTGGTTGATGTGCCAAGACCATTTCGCACCTGTCCAGGTGCCGAAAGTTGGGCATCCATCGCACACCACGCCCCAACCTGTATTGGATGCATCTGTGGTCACCACTTATCTTCTGAAAATTTGACCCAGCACAAGGTTGGTAGGAGGCTGGTGCTGTTCATGGTGCTAGGAAAAGTGTCCTTTTCACCCAGTTTACATTCAGACTCAGATTTTTCAGATTGCAAAGCAGCAAGTCTCTGTGTTCGTTCAATAGTGCCTCTGATTGGGCAAGAGATAGCCAGCCGTTAAGGTAATTTAAAACACGCACACCATTCATTTTCAATGGGACTGAAAAGAAGGACTTTGAATTGATACGCAGTCCCCTCGAATACAAATCTCAAAAACCGCCTGTGACGCGGTGTAATTGGAACATGAAAGTACGCGTCCTTCAGATCTATTGACGCAAACCAGTCCTGAGGACAAATGTGCGATAAGATCTGTTTCTGAGATATCATTTTGAATGGGTGCTTCGCGAGCTGGCGATTCAAGCGTCTCACATCTAAAATGAGCTGAAGCCTGCTAGCTTTCTTCAAAACAAGAAAATAATTGAATAAACAGTGTCGTAGTCTGGTATTGTCTCTATCGCATTTTTTGTGAGGAGACTGTGAACTAAGACTTTGGCTCTGGGCTGTAAATAATGTGAGCTCTGGGCTCCTCTTCACAGGGTAGGGCATGTCAAGAACACGCAGTCTGGGTTTTTCTATCTGAGCATTTTTTGCGCTGTGATGGCAGGTGCTTACGCTTGGGCCACGGTTTGTATGGCTTCTCAGATGGCTCAACAGTAGCTTTCATCTGTGCTGGAGCAGCAAAAGATTGATTCTTTGCCAGGCGCCGACCGGAATAAGATCGGGAGCCTGCTGGGAAAGGGAAAGTGCTACTTCTCTTTGGCAGAAAATGTTTCATTGCTCGAAACTGCTTTTATGCCGCAATGAAGTACTCTAAAAAGCCTTCCATGGTGTTGCTAAAGAGACCGCAGGGTGACACTGGGGTGTCGAGGAGGGCGGTTTTATCAGCTTAGCTTGAAAAACCTGGAGCACCGGCATGCTGTGGAGTACTGAACCAGCTTTGCCCATTGCTGTATAAGCTATTCCAGCCAGTGCGAATTTCAGTCGACACATCTTGGAGGGGTGGGCGGGGCAGGATTTCCATCCCATGGCAATATTATGGCAGAGGTGAGCTGCGAATGCCTGTTCTGCCAGGGGAAGCTTTGAGTCGCCTTTTTCCTCTGCAGGGCCCAATTTAGTGAGGACAGCAGCATCTCCGACCTGAGTGCGCAAAATTTTGGGTGCACGCTAGGTCTTTGTGAGCTCCGCGTAGACTTCAGGGAAGAATGGTGCGCTCCTCCAGACTGTGGTCTGATGACGACAGTTGGTTTGCAAAAAACATTCATCCAGGACAGTCATCCCCATCGTCAGAGCTGCCAAATGTAATGAGGCCGTGTGCTCCAACAGAGGGCTGGAGCTCATCACGGGCATATTGCACAGGTGAGGACATTAGATCGGAAGTTCAGGAGGCTCGAACCTAGAACAAGAACCTTCTCTAATGCTTCCAGCTCCAACTTACTGCCCCGCCATGCCTCATCATGTGGTCCCTTGGGACTTAAAACAGAAGAGGCAGGTGGGAGGGCATGAGAGGCTGGATCTTCCCTCAGTATGAGATCAATCCTAGCATGCAACATCTGGAGATTCATGCCCTCAGTCTGTCTCCATGAATACTGCATGTGCGTGTGCGCAACCCAGGCAGTGAACACAGCTCTCGTGCTTATCAGATAGCAGGTAGAATTTTGCAGAAATGCCACAATGATCAACAATAAGTGTCTGAAGCGAAGAATCCGTTCACCGAGAGCATCTTTGACGGCAATGTGGAGAACTCTTCACCAGAAAACACAGGGGAGTGGAAAGTCTCTTGGGGCAGGCACTGAGCACAGGCAATGAATCATCCCGTCCACTGTAAGTGTATATCGATGGCGAAGCAGAAGGGTTCCAAGATGAAGATGAAGTTAGCAGTCTTGAAGGAAGAAAATTCTGAAGAAATGGTGACTGAGTGCCCGCTTATATAGCCCAACTGCTCGCCTAAAGAGCAGGGCTCAGACACCATTACCAATCAGAATATTGGCGTGATTGAATAAGGGTTTCAACAAGGTCAACTCTGGTTTACATTTTTATAAAAATTTCCACTATAAAGATGTAGCTATGCGTGCTACATAAATCAGTCACGAGATACATTAGCTATAATGACACAATTAAAATACATTCAATGCATTGGTTTGAGACATTCCTCTTTTAAATATGGACAACGTTCTTCCTCACAAAGATCTTTAAAATGAAAACTAATAAAGCACACATAAATGTGAGCCATCATAATATGATATAATATAACAAAAAGAAGGCTACTGTACCAACAAATTGTTAACAGCAGTTGTTAAATCATTTGTTCTGACACTAGGTGCCACTGTTGGATACACATCTGAGTAAATCAGTGTGCGTTTTGGTTCCAGCAGTTTTGCTCTGTGTTGTGCTCCACTTGAGAGAGAGCACATGCTCTTCAATAAATCCAGTTTCATTGCCAGTCAACGTGGATGCCTGTAATAGCTACTTTACAGGGGAATACTACACTATACACATTATACAATACCATGAAAATGATATATTTTATGTTTTTGTAACTAAATATGTAATTCTGCAACCAAACCTGACTTGGGCACTCATTAATTCACTCTTGGCAGAAAGACTGGAGGTCTACCATGCAGTGAAAGTTTTGTCACTGTTTTTGAAATGGAACCCTTTTTGTTGATAACAATCTTAAAAAATAGCCCATTTAGGAAGGTACAGTACATGAATCACCTAGAAATTTGTAAATGATAGAATTGCAAACTCTTTGAGTGTAAAGGAATTCTATTTTAAAAATTACAAATTAAGCCTAAACTAAGTTTTCATTCACATAGATTTATTCCCATGGAACGCAAAAGCAGATAAATGTACACACTGAATGCACTGTAAGTTATTTAAAAAACTTCAGAAAAATTAATAAATCTAAATGTACTTAACACGCTAATGATGAAGGCATCTGAAATGTCTGATGTGGAATTTCAACGTGCATTACCATGGTAATGCATTGGGGTTTTTTTTGTGCTACATATTGAATAAAAACTCAACGATGGGCTTCCTTAGGGATTTTATTAGTTACATTTGCACACGAATCCCTTTAATCAGAGCATTTCTGTATTTTAAGGCTCAGCTAAAGTGAAAGCTTCTGTTTAAAATACAGGAGAGTATAGCTCTTCAGTTTGACAACAGAAAAAAATATTTGAAAAGAAAGGCAAGAAAAGTATACTTCTTAGTGCACAATGAATACAGGGTTGCACTTGCTTAAAAAAACTTTCTATTGTTAGTTATAAAGTACCTACATAAAACAATACTTCCCTTTGATGTAGCCCTATACATTTTTGCTTCATGTTTTAAAGCCTATTTGGAAAGACTAATGCACATATTAATCAAATTAATATTTTCAGTACAGAAAGTGCATTAGAAGTGCAACACACAGAAAAGAGCACTTACACTTACATTTAAGCACAGTTGATAATTAACATCCCTTTGTAAAGTTAGTTTAAAATGTGATTACATTAGGTTCTTTTAAAAGGCGATTAGTTCTTGAAAGTGGGCCAAATATAGTATGTACTAAGGGAGCCATTTATTGTCTGGATAGTATGATCTTAGTGATAAATAAATCTTGATGGCAACAGCAGCTTTTGTCAGGATGTGGCATGTCTGCATTTCACTTAGTAAACTTGGCTAAATATCCTAAGCCATCCCTGTTCATCAATAACATTAATTTAAGGTATACATTACAGCATAAACATTCCTGTAAACTGGAATTGCTTGTGGTATTTCCAATATGTGAGGGCTTGCTGGCCTTTATAGAGACTGGTACCCATCAGTCCTGCGTTTCCTGCTGATAAGATAAGCAAGGACTACAATGACAATGAGAATGATGAGGATGATGCCCACAGCGATGGGAACACGGTAGTCAGGTTGATCAGCCTTGCACAAGTCAGCTGTAATACAAACACACAAACAGAGCACTTATGAACTCTTATGAACTTAAATCTCATTACAAGTAATGACAACACATTGATTTTTTTTTTCAGGTCCACTGAGATAAAAGTAAATAAATACATAACTTGCAAGGCACTGTAATTACCATCTACCACAAAATGTAATAAAAATAGCATGCGGGGAACTGTTCTTCAAGTTGTTTTTGGACTTATAACAGACAAACAACTTTCTAACAAAAGTAGAAAAGAGTGGATCTTATGAAAACATGAACTAAGGACTGGTTTAACCAGTTCCCTTACATTGCTATGACAGTTTTGCCACAGTGTACACAGGCAGTGTACACAGGTAGGCACGGTGCTGCAAAAAAAGTTGTGTGCCTTAAAGAAGGCAGTACATTCCAATAGACAGTTTTTGGTAGCAATGGACTACATGTAATCTTGATTACACAATCAGATTACAAACACTCAATACAGATTACAATGACTTTTATGGATTACATATTAATTACATAGGCAAGTTGTTTGATTTCATGTTCACCAGTGTTTAACGAAAGTGTAAAGGAGAGTAAATTAGTAGTTAATACAATTATTAACAACTGGCAGTGATGAGGGCAGGGAATTATGGGAAGTGTAGTCCATGGGGAACAGATGACAGAGGCAAAAAACAGATCAGACAACAGTGAATAGGAGCCATGGCAGGCTCGAGGGTTAAAGCTGTAGAATGCAGAGCCATTGCAGGCTCGAGAGGCAAAGCTACCCACGAGACCAGGGAGACCACAGCAGATTGGGTGGACGGCTGAGAGACCAAGGAGACCAGAGCAGATCAGGTGGACAGCCATGAGACCAGGGAGACCAGAGCAGATTAGGTGGATGTCTGAGAGACCAAGGAGACCAGAGCAGGTCAGGCAGATGGCCAGGAGACCAAAGAGACCAGAGTATATCAGGCGGACAGCCAGGAGACCCAGAAGACCAGAGCAGATCAGGTGGACCAACCCGGTATCACGCCAAAGCGTGAAATAGACACGCTGGTCCACTAGCGGATGCGTGTCGGTGTCACGCTTTGCCTCCTCTAGGCGTGTGCATGACACGCGTGCGTCTAGGTAGAATACCAGCAGGGGGCAATCATTTCCTCAATGCCAACAACTCTCCGCGCACCAAAGAGAAAGCGATATATTGCGTTCTCCAATTCCGATTAGCAGGATATATATTTTTTTCATTTATAAGCTTATTTTTTACGTGACGATATAACATCAGCATAGGATACTCGACAACATCAGTATCGATATTTCAGGATCGAACGCTGCTTTCTGTGATTAATTTCCATTAACGTTATTGACCACAGTAACGTTAACAGCACCACAGATTAAACATCTGTCTCCACAGCCCACACACAAATATAACGTTAGGCTACAGCAACGTTAGGATTTCTTCATGACAGCACTATAATGAACAAATATGTCCTGAACGTAGTATGTGTAGTAACCCTTTATTGTCACATAGTCACAAGTGAAAGTAACCAGCGAAATTGGCCATCATCCTGCCCGTACGAACATACAATATGACAACGGTATCGCTTACTCTTTGGTGCGCGGAGAGTTGTTGGCGTTGAGGAAATGATTGCCCCCTGCTGGTATTGCAACTACACGCGCGCGTGTCATGCACACGCCTAGAGGAGGCAAAGCGTGACACCGACACGCATCCGCTAGTGGACCAGCGTGTCAATTTCATGCCTTGGCGTGATATCGGGTTGGGTGGACAGCCAGAAGACCACCTCAGGGTAGGGACTGGATCAGGAGGCCTGGTTGGCAGCCACAGAGCTGAAACAGGGTCAGGAGGCCTGGGTGGTAACCCCAGACTAGAGACCGGAGTCATGGAAGTCTCTGAGGGTGGAGCCGTGGTAGGCGGAGCTGTAGGAGTCTCGAGGGGCGAAGCCATGAAAGGTAAATCAGTGACAGGCTCAAGGAGCAAAGTTGAATAAAGCAGAGCCGTGGTAGGTTTAAAGAGTGAAGCCATGGAAGGCGGCACCGTGGTAGGCTCAAGAGGCAAAGCAGTAGAAGGCAGAGCCGTGGCAGGCTTGAGGGGTGAAGCCATAGAAGGCAGAGACATGGCATGCTCGAGACTATGAATCCAGGATGACTGGGAAATGACCTCAGTGGTCGCAAACATGAGCAGTCTCAGGAGTGAGCTGAGACTAGGATACGACCTCTATGTTCATGAACTTGGGCTGAGACTTGGAAATGACCTCCATGGGCGTGGGCATGGACAGAGACTTGGAAATGACCTCCATGGTTGTGGGCATGGATAGAGACTTGGGAACAACCTCTGTGGTCATGATCATGGGCAGAGACTCGGAAACGACCTCTGTGGTTGTGAACATAGGCTGAGACTCGGAGAAGAACTCTGTGGTTGTGTACATGGGCAGAGACTTGGAAACAGAAGCCTTTCTCCTCCTCCTCTGGGAGGCAATGCAATCTCTGTGACAGTCGAGGCTGGCAACGCAGGCTCTGGGATGGACGAGGCTTCCAACTTGTTGACCGTGGCAGGCGTGGGTGTTGGCTGGTTGGCCGTGACAATCGTGGGCACTGACAATTTTTGAGGATGGGTTCTTGTGGCCCTACACATTGATATCAGTGGTGGATCACACAACTTGGAGACAGGGAAAAACAGTGGGTAAACTCCCTTATGGATAAATTCGCCTGGCTTAGTTCACTGAAGTACACTGCTAGATCCATTTTGCATTCAGTTGTTCTGTAACGTGCAAATGAAACACAAAAGCTGGATCTAGGCGCGGGCGAAAATAGTATTAAATGGAACAAAAAAGTACTAAATAACGGAGTAAACACAGGAACAAAGAAAACATCCACGATAGGAAAAACTCAGGAACAAAGGAAGCATCAACAACGAGCAAAACACAGGAACACAAGAAATATCTACGATGGGCTCAGGTAATACATGCGAGACAGGCAAAACACAGGGTAAACAACGGTGAATCGTGACACTTGTGAAGTGTTAACATGTGATTCATGATGTTGTGAATACTAATTGCATGACTACAGAAACGCAGAATGTAATTATCATTATATAAATGCACCTATGAATGCAATTTTTAAGGTAATAAAATATGAACAATCACATACTGTTAAATTGTTATAGTTGTATACAAAATATCCCATGCCATTTCTACATTACAAATAAAGTACATATGAAAATACATACTGTGGGTCTTTGCAAGTACGTAGCTTGTACATGACATAAATAGAGGGTATACTTACGGGTGCCGAAGTTATTCTTCTTTATGTTGTAGGCCTGAATCCTGTAACTGGAGAGATCCAGATAAACACCGCTCCCCAAGTTCACTGTCTCAGCCTTGCAGGAGTATGAATGACCCGCAGCCGCGGCAAACAGCCAAAGAGATTCATTCCTCCCACCGAAACTGCTTGCCACTTCATGACAAAAAATGTTAATAATTTATATATCATTAGATATTTGTGTTGGTGGGAATGTGAGCAATATGATACGTGATAAAAATTAATTAATTATAAAAATAGTATTAAATCTCACCCTATCCTTAATCTCAACATGATCCTTAACCTTATAACAGTCTAAAATATTTGCAATACACTTGCCCATGCATAAATTACTAGAGATGTTGAACCTGTTGCACATGTAAAATAAATAAAATGGCAGATATATACAAACTCTGTGAGTCTTAATGGGAGATCCATATGTCTTGAAATGAATTAAACGTGCTCACACAGGGACATTTCATTATTAGAGAAAAACACCCTTTACTGTAACTACAGCATTCAATAACACAAATACTTCCCTGTTCTTCCCTTTACAGTGCATGTGCTGCCAAACTGGTTGAACTGCATGGCTGAAAATACTGTGTAATATGAATGTGCACGTGTGTGTTTAATCTTAGCGATTCATATCTTGGATTTTAAAGAATGTGAAAAGTAACATTAAAAAGATGATTTAATCACAATTGAATGATTTACATTTAAATCCCTAATACAAAACAAACATTTAATTAGCTTTTGTTGAAAGAATTCAACCTTTAAAACATTTGGATCTTCCATTGTGAAGCAAAGGTTTATGGTCCCATAAACACAATCAATAGTTTACAAAAACTAAAACAGCCAGACCAATACTAATATTTACCTACATTGCCTAGGTAACTTTCACAAAAATAGTGTACGTACAGAGATATAAAGTCCAAAGTCCTGAATATAAATTGAATATGTGTGGCACTGAGTTGTATAACCGTGCAAATGATGTTAGTCGTATGGTAGGACATTTACCTCCAGATTTAAAAGCGTAGGTCAAGTTATACTCCAAAGTCTCGACATAGACCATTTTTGATGTTGCATTCTGGAAAATCCAAAGAAAAATCACAACCATTAACAAAAATAAAAATAAAAGTACAATTCCAATCATGTTACTTGTGTGACCTGTGACTCTTCACATGAATCACACAGCATTGTCAAAAAATGCAAAATGCTGTTTACATACATGTTATATATCTGTTATACATATCTGTTATAGAAAAAACAACTTGAACTACCATTATGGTACACAACTACTGATAAATCAAGCACTATCTACATAACTGCAGCAATTGATATGGGTAAAAGATATAGGTCACCGTGATCATTCTGCTAAGAGCACCTTGTACCTCCCTTTGTGCTTATCGGTCAATTTGTTACTGGGAAGTGGCTCAAGTTATGTCAGTTAGAAAATAAATAACACTGTGTTTTATGATTCCTCCTCAAAGGTCAAAGTTCCCTTTTTTATTCTATTAAACAAAGTTTTTTCTCATAAAAGACCACAATCTTGATATATATACTACTGTACAGCCATGGCCAAAAGTATTGGCAGTGACATAAATTTTGTGTTTTGCAAAGTTTGCTGCTTCAGTATTTGTAAATAATTTTTTCACATGTTTCTGTGGTGTTCTGGAAAACAATGATAATACGTTTTAAAGGCTTTTATTGGCAAAAACACCGAATTTATGCAAAGAGTCAATATTTACAGTGTTGACCTTTGTTCTTCATAACCTCTGCAATTCACTCTGGCATGCTGGATATCAGCTTCTGGGCCCAATCCTAACTGATGGCGATCCATTCTTGTCTTATTTGTGCTCGGAGTCAATCACAATTTATGGGCTTCGTTTTGTCCACTCGCCTTTTGAGGATTGACCACAGGTTTTCTATGGGATCAAGATCCAGGGATTTGCCTGGCCACGGATCCAAAATTTCAATGTAATGATCTCCTAGCCACTTCATTATCACTCTTGCCTTGTGACATGCTGGAAAATGCACAGATCATCACCAAATTGCTCCTGGATTGTTGGGAGAAGTTGCTCTTGCAGGACGTTTTGATACCATTCTTTATTCGTGGCAGTATTTTTGGGCAGAATTGTGAGAGAGCCCACTCCCTGTGATGAAAAGAAACCCCACTCATGGATGGTCTCAGGATGCTTCACTGTTGGCATGAACACAGGACTCATGGTAGCATTCACCTTTTCTTCTCCGGACTATCGATTTCCAGATGTCCCAAACAGTTGGAAAGGGGGTTCATCAGAGAAAATAACTTTGCACAAGTCTTCTGCTGTCCAATCCTTGTATTTCCTGCAGAATTTCCATCTGTCCTTGATGTTTTTCTTGGAGAGAAGTGGCTTCTTTGCTGCCCTTCTTGACACCAGGCCATTGTCCAAAAGATTTTGCCTCACTGTGCATGCAGATGCACTCACACCACCCTGCAGCCAATCTTGAGCAAGCTCTGCACTGGTGGTGACACGATTCCGTAGCCGACTCCTCAGGAGGAGACGGTCCTGGCGCTTGCTGGACACTCTGGGATATCTTGAAGCCTTCTTCACTGCAGTTGAACCTCTCCCCTTGAAGTTTTTGATGATCCGGTAAATGGTTATTTCAGATGCAATATTCTTTGCAGCAATTTCCTTGCATGTGAGGTCATTTTGATGCAAAGCGATAATGGCTGCACATCTTTCTTTAGAGGTAACATTGCTAACAAGAACACAATGATTGGAAGCACTTCTTCCCTCTTTTTATAGCAAAAAGTCTGCTCTTATAATCCAATCAGAATGATAGATTGATTTCACCTGACTAGTACTCGTTCACACTTTCCCAGGTGCTGCTGATATGATTAGTGAAATTATGTTAGCTGGTCATTTTGTACCAGGGCCAAAAAACTGTGAAATTTGGGTTTTTGTGTTAAAGTACATTTTTTTGGCCAATTAAGCTTTTTGTAATTATTTAAAATGCATCTGATCACTCTGCACAATAATCTAGAAACAATGTGAATCAACACCACAACAACTGAAGCAGAAAAATTTGCGAAACACAAAATTTATGTCACTGCCAATACTTTTGTACTTTTGCAGTGACCCTTCCTCATCTCGGCTGGAGGGACAGGCTCTATCGCGTCCTTGAGTAGCAGAGTTGTAATCTCTGCCCGTAAGGTGCTGGCGTTTTCACTGCGCATCAAAGTGGAGCGAATACCGAATGGTTCTATGGTTCATGAAAATTTAGAATGCATTATTTTATGATATAACTGTTCACCTAACATTGGTGGTGCACCAGTTTAAGTAATTAACTTTTCTATTAAATTCAATCATTCATGAAAACATTGTTTAGAGTTAAAAAAAAATTTAAAATATTTTTGAAAATCTAAAAACATACTTACGTTTTTAAATTGCATTGCAATTTTGCCCTGCTTGAAATTGAGAACGATTTCAGTCTCTTTTTCACCACAGGTCCCGCTGGCATTGGTTTGGTGTGGCTGAACAATGAATGTGCCAGTAACCTAGAGAAAAATAAATGATTCTGAATGAAAGGTAATGTGTTTGTAAAGGGCAAACTTTTGGACATAAAGTATGTTGCTTAAAAGAAAGAATATCAAGTCTTACATAACCTAAAATGTGAAGGAAAATTAAGGCCATTTATTTAAGAAGTTTAAAGTAAGAAATAATCACTTTTAGGCCCAAAGTCCCTCCAACAGAAAACTGACAAGAAAACCTCTTACCTGGCTGCTGTTCACACGGATCTCGATTGCCATGTGAGCCAGAAAACACAGATTGCCATTCTTGTCACTAACATTATAATTCCCTACAGTGAGGTTAGTTGAGGGTGTTGGCACTGGTGCAGAGGTAGGTGCTGCAGTTGTGATGTTTGGGGCAGGGGCTGTTGTTACATTTGGAGCAGTCGTGATATTGGGGTTTAAAGTTGTGGTGCTTAGGGCAGGGGCTGTTGTTACATTTGGAGCAGTCGTGATATTGGGGTTTAAAGTTGTGGTGTTTAGGGCAGGGGCTGTTGTTACATTTGGAGCAGTCGTGATATTGGGGTTTAAAGTTGTGGTGTTTAGGGCAGGGGCTGTTGTTACATTTGGAGCAGTCGTGATATTGGGGTTTAAAGTTGTGGTGTTTAGGGCAGGGGCTGTTGTTACATTTGGAGCAGTCGTGATATTGGGGTTTAAAGTTGTGGTGTTTAGGGCAGGGGCTGTTGTTACGTATGGAGTACTCGTCATATTGGAGTTTACAGTTGTGGTGGTTGGGGCAGTTTCTGTTGTTGCAGAGCCGTTAGAATGGGCTGTGGTTGATATCACATGGCTCGGTGTAATAGTTGCACCATATTGACCAGAGGTGAGAGCTGAAGAGAAAGATAGACAGAATATAAAAACAGATTAAGTGTGATAAAACATTACAAAATGCACACAGGGGCCACCATTTGTTCTGCACACAAGCTGGCAATACAGAAAGATTCTTCATTATGTTGGCTTGCCAAAATACTGTTATTCTACAGACTTTGTTCAGGGATTTTTCTAAATCTATACTGCGGAGATAATTTCAATCAGGGGTGGTAAATAATAAATTAATAAAAATTATTTATACCATGATCAATGGAAATATGTAAATTCTTCACACTGTAACCCCCTACTCTCTTTTCTGCCACCACTTATTACGGATGTACTACAATTTTTGTAGAATAGACCTTTTTCAAACTCTGGGTTTTGGATCACGGAAGTAGTTTGCAGGGTTAACGTCGACAGCCGTGAATGAGATTGAATGGGAGATCACAACACATTTATTTTCTCTTACCCGTTCGCTCCAAGACCAAAAGGAAAAAAAAAAATCTTACGTTTGAACAACTTTCCAGAAGAGGAGCGGTGGATTGAAGACAGTAAAGAGGGAGAAGTTGCCAAATTTACTGTCACTCTCTCAGCAGCTGCAATAGAAACCCCTTCGCAGCTGTGGTCATTTTTTTAAAAAGTATTTCCAGGGTAATATAGCACGAAGCATAATGTTATAAATTTACACTCAGTATTTAAAAAATGTATAATATTAAAAAATGCGAGATTTACGCTGCTAAATAAGTAAGAAACGCGTCATCACAGTCTGAAAAAGGTCTATTGCACTGATCTATATAGATCAGTAGTCTATTGCCAAAACAATCCCATAGACTTAAATGGACAGAACGTTCAAAAGGGTCAAACAGAATGCTCATTCATTTAAACAGCAACTTTCAAACAGTTTAAATGAAAACATGGGTTTACATTACAATGCAGAATCTTTCTGAAGGTTATATCAAAGGTAAGTGATCACAGCATGCTAATGGATATATTAAAGACGTTACCTGTTGCAGCAATGAAAAGTGCAATCAATAATAGTAATCCGTTTCTCATTTTCGCATTTATTCCGATGAGCTGGCACTGCCTTCAAAAACTCTCGCTTAATAGTCAACTGTAAAACAGCGCAACTGTCTGCTGTGGAAAGTGTGGCAGTGTGGCGCACTCTCTCTCGTTTATTCTTCAGAAACGAAAGCACTGCACTGATAAAGTAAAGGAAGTTGAACCTTTCCACACAAGCTTTGAGCGACTGCCCAATCACAATTCAGTGTGTGGGTTACTCAGCCAGAGTCCAAAGCGCATAAACGCGTTCGGTTCGAACGGCCCCAAAGTCTCGTTTTGTAGAAAACGAAAACGACGCGTTAGCAATATGTAGCCTATTTGTTTCTGCATTTCTTGTTGAAACATTTGGAAATCTTTTATGGGACATTTTCAACCACATACTTTCTTCTATTTGATGATGATGATGATTATTATTATTATTTTGGTCATTGTTTAATGAGATTTGTAGTCCACTTCGATTATGTTAGAACCATGTAAATGTCCGCACGTTTTAATTATTATTTTTTTTTATTATTATTTTTTATAATAATAAAATGTGTATATTTCAAAGATGAAAACTAATGAAAAAAATGTAATGATAAAAATAACATCGATGCGTTTTTATTTGTCTTCATAATGCAAATGTAACTCCTTACAGATTGAAATAAACAGGAAGTTGTTAATATTTTGCTCAGCATTCATGTGACAAAAAGGCAAGAAGTGAAAACGTTTCTTTCGCTATTCATGCATGACAGTTGAAGTAGGCTGTTCAGACATGCCTTACTGTACACTAAAAACCGGACTGACAGTCGGGTATAAACATGCGACTACACCCTTCCTGTCAATATACAGTCTAATAACATAGATATATAAAATATAACAAATGATGACACAGGCTTGCCGAGACCTGTTGCTTTATTATGACCTCTTGATCTCATGACCTCTAAAGGGGAAGGCGTGGAAGTTCTGGAAATTTAGTTTGCGGAAAAAACAACTGGGAAATCATGACTGATATGTTGCGTCACGTGAATTATCTTTTCAAAAACACTCTATATCTATTTTATATGTCTCTGGCCAATGGTGTTGTTATTGATTCTTTTTGGTCATCTTCTTCTTCACTACTGCTGGATTCCCCAAACATGTCCTCTCCTTTAGCAGTGCTGGATTTAGTGCTTGAATTCTGCTTGCTGACTGTCATTTTAATTAAGTTGGGCATATCACTGAAGCCCAAAACCAGGGTACTGTTGTCTAGTCCAAGTACTGAGAAGGTCTGGATCTTGGAGTCAGGTGTGAAGACAGACAATACTGTTCCTGCGTCAAGGTCCCACATGCTCACCTCATCTGTTGAAGAAATTATTCAAAGTATTGAAAAGTTTAATTCTATGATAACGCTGTCTTCATCCAACTTAAGAACTTCACTGAAGTTTCATATTTTTCTCGACCTAGATGTAACTGATAGAATCTAGGGCAAACCAGCACTGGTATGCGCAGAGGTTTACTGTACCTGCTAATAAAATAGCCTTGGATTGTCCTTCAGTGATAAAAAGCAGGCTGGACCAGTTGAGACTTAAACTTCCGTAACCTGAGATGGTTTTGTGTTTCCTCCTGAATGGCTCCCACACTTTCAATCTAAGTTTAGCAAAAAGTTAATTACCACTTGTTATTTTAAATAAATACAGACTGAAATAGAAATGCATTTCAATGTTAAAATTCTACTGTAATGTCACTTTAAAAGAATAGTTCTCCCAGAAATGAAATTTATTTCATTATTTACTCATCCTAATGTCGCTCCAAACCACTTACTTCTTCTTTGGAACACAAAAGTCATCATGAGAACCAATGAGGTTTGATGTTATCAACGTAGCTGCCATATTTGATCTGAGAATAAATAAATACTTACTTTTTATTCGGTTCATCAAATAAAGTAATCGTGCCGCTTCAGAAAGCCATAGTGGTTACTTTAAAGGTGTAATCAGTCATCTTTTAATTTTTAAAGTTTTATTACCAAAGAAATTAACATTAGGTCATTTTGAAAAACACACACACACACACACACACACACACACACACACACACACACACACACACACACACACACACACACACACACTTCATGAGGGAAGCCATGTTAGGATCACATGACCAGCCATATAATTCTTGCTTAATCTCAGTAACCACCCTGCTGTTGAACATTTTCACTCATGGTTAAAATAATCATGGTTGACTGTGAATAGCACATTTCTACAGTGGCAGCTGTACCTGAAAATGATTGTATTTGAATTATGCTGCATCAGTTTGTTTTGTTTTTTGTTGTTGTTGTTGTTGTCCTTTTTCAAGCTTGACAGACAATTCCGTTGCATTAAGGCCCAAATAAACCATGTGAAGACTTTTTTAAAAATGCACATTTTTGGTTCCACAGAAGAGAGAAAATCATACAGGTTTGGAGCGATATCAGGGTGAGAAAATAATGTCAGAATTTTCATTTTTGGGTGAACTGTTCCTTTAAAGATGAAGGTTGAAGTAGCAGGTCTTGAACATTGAATCTGGGCTGTTGCATACTTGTTGAATCCTGCAATGCCGAAAACCACTCTACAGGCATCTGCAGTAATAGCGATGCAACAGATTCCAGGTTCATTTTTCAATCTTTTCCGCACCTTTAAATACAAAGAACATATTCAGCATCAAGAATATATACAAGAATGAGATGCTCTGAAATGAATTACATCTTAAGGGTAAATATTCATGAAATTATAAGCTTTTACTGTAACTACTGAACTTATGGAAGCATTGTGTCCACGTCCTTTTCATGAAAGAGAACATGATTGAAAAGAACATTTTGAAGTCTGACATTTTATTTTAAGCTGAAGTGTGTAATTTCTGTACCTCTAACAACACCAAACAGAACTGCAAAAAAAACAAAAAAACACCAGAAAGCCGTTTATTGCGAGAGAACTGCTTTGAAATTGGTTTACATAAGATGTGTTCACGGCTTTCACTTCTGTATACACCCAGCTCGGTCAGTAAGCAGATATTTACACAACAGTGTAATTTCCCTACAACACTTGTGTAAATAACAAACATGACATCCGAGGAAGACTGCAATATTATTCTGTTTTGCTTCGCTTTATTTCCAGATATTCCAGAACTGTTGTTTTAAAAATGATTTCTAGCAAATATGGGACATTCTAGAATTGGAGGACATTTTCCGTCACACCCATGAAATTTCAAATAATCCATGCACAAAATAGTAAAACATCCACTTGTTGTGGACATTTTACATGTACTGAGACAAATTGTAAATATAGCTACAGAATTTTTTTTTTCCAAAATATTATTTAAAACACCAAGCTCTCGAGCACCCCCTAAAATGGCATTTCCCCGTCTGTCGCTCACTTCGAAGTTGTGTCGAAGAAGCGACTCTAGGGGTCTCTCTTGAGCGCTGAATATGCCTCTGATCTATGAAAAAAGGGCAATGAGAAGTTGGCAGACAGTATTTGCATACCCCGCCCCCGGACATACGGGTATAAAAGCGGGGAAATACATCTGTTTCATTCCGAAATTTTCTTCGGAGCTGATGGTCGTGTATGCAATCAGCTGCGAGTCACACACCTGTTCCTGCCTTTGTTCCTCTGACGCTCTGCCTGCTCTTGGATCTACGGCGCACTTCAGCGGCTTTATTCCTTCTCTGCACGGCAGTGCAGCTTGCCCCTGGGTGCTTTGACAGCGCAGAAAGCTAAAAGAGTTTATTAAAAGAGTGATTTTCAGGACGCATCTCTGTGTAGTTCCTGGATGCGGTAGAGTGCTCTCCGCTTCAGACGGCCACAGGCGTTGTCTCGTGTGTCTGGGCAGCGATCACACCGTGGCAGCGTTTGTGGATGGTTCATGTTCTCACTACGAGAGCATGACCATGGCAACGTTGAGGTCGAGGCTCGCTTTCAATAGAAAGCACACCACTCCAGCCGCCCCCCGCATTGCTCCTTCTTCCCACGGGATTGAGGACGATGCGGCTGGCGATGGAGGCAATCTGGGGAGGGCAACGGGTGCGGCTCCGCCGGGTACGCCCCCTCAGACCACCCGCCCCCCAGCACGCTTGTTGAATTCCGTCTGTGCTCAAGGCAATGGCGGCTCGCCTCACAGTCAGCCCGCTTATCCTCTAGAGCTCGAGGTGGATGAGCTCGCCGCTCCATTGGAGGGAGTGGCGTCTGACGCAGATGACTCCCCTGGGCTGCCGCCTTCGGGCCAGCACGTCCAGGCTGAGGCTGATGTGCAGATGACCGACATGCTTTCCCAGGCCGCCGCCAGCATGGGGCTGCACTGGAACCCTGCGTCCTCCCCACAGCCATCGCGGTTTGATGACTGGTTCTTAGGGTCTGCGCACCGCTCACAGCCTCATCTCCCCCCGGTCCCGTTTTTCCCGGAAGTGCATGATGAGCTGACGTCTTCGTGGAGGGCACCCCTCTCCACTCGTCACAAAGCCACTCGCTACCCTCAACAGCGGAGCGGCCCACGGGTACATGGCGATTCCCCAGGTGGACAGGGCTGTTGCACTCCACCTGTGCCCCGGAAACCCTACCACCTGGCGGGGTTGCCCTGTGCTACCCTCCAAGGCCTGTAGGACGACATCTTTATTGACCGCCAAAGCCTACAGCACCGCTGGACATGCCGCTTCCGCTCTGCACGCCATGGCCCTCCTGCAAGTTCACCAGGCTAAGGCACTTAAAGATCTCCACGGGGGTAGCCCTGATCCCGATGTGTTGCAGGAACTGCACTCAGTGACTGACCTCGCCCTAAGAGCAACGAAGGTCACAGCGCAGTCACTGGGGCAGGCGATGGCCACGCTCATGGTCCAGGAACGTCATCTGTGGCTGAACTTGGTCGAGATGCGTGAGACCGTCTCCCAGTTCAGCCTCTTCGGCGACACCGTCGAGGACATCGCCCAGCAGGTCTCCGCGATGAAGAAGCAGACGGAGGCCATTTCACACATCCTGCCCTGCTGGAAGCCAGCCGCCATGGGCCATGCCCTGTCTCATGGACCCCTCGAGGACCCGGAAGGCTCCCAGGCGCTCCAGAGACGCTCGACCCAGAGGCCAAGACGTTAGCTCCGGAGCTGGTAAGCAGACCACTCCATCCCCTGGTGGAGGGCCGGGAGGAGAATCTTTTGTTGAATTTATTTAATTTGCCACCCTCCCATATGGGGCTGCGGTACCCACATTCTCAATAACAGAGCTATTTCCTTGTCTCTGGGTCACCTGGCCCGCAAATGATTAAAAAAAAAATGCTGGGGTTGATGCATTTGAGACCGCCTCAGCACTGGCCCGAGATTCGAGTCACGAGATGAGCTTGGTGCTCCCGGGAAGAAATTGATAAAAAACCGTTGGGCAAGATAGATTCCAAAAGTTGCTTAAATTAATATAAGTCAAGTCTTATCTGAAATTACATGAGTATTCAATGTGAATGTGACTTTCATTACTTAATAGTAAAGGATTTATCAAACAATATTTAAAAATATACTTTTTTCAGGTTCCGGAGTATTCATAACAGGGTTGCGCCAAATATAGCACACAACAAATAAAACATCTCATATAAAGTGTACCTTTGATGCCTGAGCTGGACGAATCAAATTATTTGATGGTTACCTGTTTTTCTTAAATACATAACAGAAAATGGTAAAATAAAGGGTCAATTTTTCAAAAGTGTTGATGCCTAAATTGTCCTCCAATTATGGAACGACCCATATTCAGAGGGATTCACTAGTGAAAATGCTTCTTCCCACCACAGTGACAAATTTTAAACTCTGTTATAAATGAATGCAAATGTTTTCATTTCATATGATATAATCAGAACAACCAGTGGTGGATTTAGGCATGGGCGACATGGGCATTCGCCCAGGGTGGCATCTTGTGGGAATGCGGCACGAGGCGGTTTATTTATTTTTTTAGCACTTTTGCCATTTTATAATATTCTAAATATATTAAAACAACTTATAATTTATTATGCTTGTAGAAAAGCAACAGTGTACATTTTAGAGTTACAATTTTTGAACACATCTTTTTCAGAAATGAATCTCTATTGCCTTTTCCAGCAGTCACAATGAGCCAACTTTGCACATCCATTGCAACAAATCCATTCCTCTCCACTAATATCAAACAATCTGTTGCAGTGTTACAGTGGTTTAGGAAGGTTTATTTCTTTATGCCATCTTCATTGTGTGTGTGACCATTCAGTACATGTGCATTTGTGCACAAATCCAGTTTTTTTTTAACATTCTATATGAATTTGACGGCTCTACTTTATAAATTATGTTGGGATATAAGAAAGAATTTTAATTTAGAAACAATTATTCACATCAGCTCAAACAGTTTAGCCCCTGATGTTAGCATACCCGGCCTTGTTGTGTGTCCCAGAGAGTGACGTATGGAGCATGTTGGGCCTCACTGTAGTTGGACACAACCAAGTACCCTCCAGTGTGAGTGAGCGCTGCAGTACGTAGGCTCAAGAGGGACCAACGATCCTCAAGCGTGTGCAAGTGCTCTTCAGAAACCACACTGAAAACGTTGAGATGATGGGCAAAGTATGAGCATATGATCACCTGAAGGGGAGGAGAGGGAGACTGATTCAAAGACAGAATCAGCAAGGAGTGAGAGTCTCTGGAATTCAATTTGATTTCTCGATACCTGCTCATCTCCACTGAGAAGATATTGGTCTATGGAGTTGAACTTGTCTCTTTCAAAGCGTTGTTGTTCATCTCTTTCTCGCCTCAGCTCACGCTCCTGTCGCCTCCTTTTTGCTGTCTGGGTCTCAGTGCGCTTGTCCCATGGCATCACCAGGCCTACACAAATTAAATTAAAGGCGAAATGTTTAATTTTTCAATACCTAAGATACATTCTCGCAGAAGTACATACTTCACATTTGAGGATCGCTTGTTTTAGTTTGCAAAGCATATGGAGGTATATGCTTATTTAAAGGGATAGTTCACACAAAAATGTAAATAAATTCTATTATAATTTACTTACCCTCATGCCGTCCCAGATGTGCACAACTTTCTCTCTCCAGCTGAACAGAAACAAACATTTTTAGAAGAATGTCTCAGCCTTGTAAGACCTAAGAATGTAAGTCAACAAGGCCTAAAACTTTGAAGTTCAAAAAGCATATAAAGGCAGCATAAAAGTATTCCATTAGACTCCAGTGGTTAAATCCATGACTTCAGAAGTTATATGATAGGTGTGTAGATCAATAAACAGATCAATATTTAATGTCTTTTTTACTATAAATTCTGCTCCCTACCCAGTTGGTGGTGATGTGCATGAAGAATGTGAATCGCCAAATACAAATGAAGAAAGTGAAAGTGAAAATGGAGATTTAGAGTAAAAACTGAATTTAATATTTGTAATAATATTAATAATGTTTCTCACCCACAGCTATCATATCACTTCTGAAGACATGGATTTAACCACTGGAGTCTAATGGATTACCTTTATGCTGCCTTTATGTGCATTTTGGAGCTTTAAAAATTTGGTCACCATTCACTTCCATTGAATGGACCTACAGAGCTGAGACATTCTTCTAAAAACCTTAATTTGTGTTCAGCAGAAGAAAGTCATACACATCTGGGATGGCATGAGTGTGAGTAAATGATGGGAGGCTTTTTCATTTTTGAGTGAACAAAATAAAAACAAATAATAAATGGTGTGTTCACTAAATGTACTAGCAAGCTCAAGTTTCATGATTTAGGCTCATGTACTATTTTAATACCTGTCTTCTCACTGGTGGACATAATATGAGAATTTTTGTCCATACTGAAGAGCAGGGACTCTTTGTAGGATGTCTTGATCCGTCCTTTAATATAGCCAGAGTCCAGATCCCACAATATCAAATGATCCCTAAAGAATATACCAAAGCATTCAAACATAACTTTCAAATAACTATCACCTTACCATTTCCATGCAACTTAATGATTACTCAAACTAGACTAAGCAATACAGTAATTTTCCGTTTCTATTTCCTGAATGAGGAAGCAACAAAATATTGCTCAGTTCATACCGTGTTTCTGACAGGCCCAACAGTATTTGACCTTCCAAGAGGTGATAGTCTTGCTGAGGGCAGGGCACGATGAACAGCCCAGTTTGTTTCTTAATGTAGCTCTTTTTAAGAAGGTCATACACAAGCAATGTCTATAACACATCCAGAAAATAAAGGAATAAAAATGATCATTTAACACATTGTTAAGATCATTTTTTGAATTACAAAGTTCTTCATATATTTTTAAAGTTGACAAATTTCTTGAAATTTTCATTTGGATAGGAAGGACCCTATCTTGTTTTAGACATAATTAAATATAGGCCCACTAATCAAATCACTTTACATAGTGTAATACAATAGCGTGAACAGTGTGTACCTGATAGACAGATGTAGGAGTATCAGTGAAGTTGGTGGTACCGCGATCAGACAGTATATAGAGTTTCAGGTCTCGTACCAGAGTAATGTCTGCACTTGAGAACAGACCATGCTCCACCTGTACAGGACGACCCTTGAATCGCATCCGCGCCACATTCCATATTCTCACAGTACCGGGCCGGGTGCTTCGACACACAACATACCTGATTCAGAGGAATTTTTTATTTTATTTTCTACATTAAAAACCTTTAATTTAATTTGCAGACAGATACAATATGCTTTGTACAGTAAGTGAAAAGTGCAATACAAATACAATTGAATTCATTTGAAAGATAACATACGGGGACAGTTCACCAAAAAATCTGTCATCAATTAGTCACTGTAATGTTGTTTCAAACCCAAATTACTTTCTGTCTTCCGTGGAACGCAAAAGGAGTTATTAGACATAATGTTAGCCTCAGTCACCATTTACTTTCATTGCATCTCTTTCTATACAAAGAAAGTGAATGCTGACTAACTATGTTCCACAAAAGAAAGTAATATGGATTTGGAACAACATAAGGATGAGTAAATGATGACATAATTAAAAAAAAATAATTTTTTGGTGAACTATACCTTGAAATTCATAACATTTAGGTTTGAAACTATACCTAAACAATACTATACCTGCTCTAGATAGGCTCATGTCTTAGGCTATGTTTACAACTGTAAACTGCTGACGGACTGGCCGTGTGCATGCTTTTCAGTGGACTTTGTACCTAGGATATTTGTGCATGGGCGTGATCTCTTCTGTGCCATCACTATGTGCTTTGTGCACGTTGAATGTAAGTGTTTGGTCATTTATTTTGGATGCCAAGTTCCACATTCGCAAGTATCGCTCCCCGGCACAGAACCCCACACAGTACTGCAGGTCAGAACACACACCTAATACATAATGAAGAAGCAGGCAAAACAAAAAAAAACAACAACAAATAAACATATAATTGCTTATGGCTGAATTAATTAAAATCATAAAGAATGGATGGACATGGCCAAAACTGTTCTAATATGCTATGTGAAAATGATGTCACAATGCAAAAAATACACACGCAATGGCTCTACAATAGGCTTAATTTTGTTAATGCAAAATATAACTTCTCATTTTAATCTTTTGATTTTGGGGCGAAATATGACTTGGAAATGTTCTTGACAGGCTATTACATATTAAATGCTAAATATCCAAGTGTGCTCCACAGTGCATAACTATCAAGAAAGTCATGTGAGTTTGTTTTGACTAAAGTGTCACAAAGCTGTTCAATGCTGGCGGCAATAATGCTCAACAGGTTTGTTGACTAACCAGCAGCCAGCAGGCCAGGAAAGCATGCAATGTGTTTATGGTCTTCAGTCTCAAGGTTCCAAGTAATAATCTCTGTTGTGCCGCTCTGAGGGCTGGGGCAAAAGGCCACAGTGTGGGAGCCTCCCCCAGCAATGGTGACCTGGGAAATGTAGTCTTGACTGCAACCCAATAAAGAGCGTAGGTACTGAAATGATGCTGCGCTGAAGAGTTCGATGTGAATGATTTCATTATGTCTCTTATAGGGATATCTGTAAAATAAGACATAGATATAATGATGGTCAATAGCCCCTTTCACACATGCTACCTGGTAAATTGCAGTAAAATCATTGGACTGCATTTACTAGTAAACGTACCACAACTGCTGTTCACACATGCAGCGGTTTCTGTATTTTTTTTATTTTTACCATTTTGAGACCATTCACACATCAGCACCATCTAGTTGGTTATTTTATCAGTCGACAAATTTCTTTGTCACTTTTAGGCTGGATAACACTACACCACTTCTAAAATATTCATTTAAAAATACAAGGTATCATACACTTACCGATTATGTAAATGGTTACAGATATAAATAATGTAAATAAACATGATTGTATCAGAGTTGCCATTTATGTGGCTTATGGAGCCAGAAATGCAACAAAACAATTTGAATTTGATGGCGAACTTTTGAATCACCCTCGCAGCAGAGAATTATTGCACCTCGACCTGTAATTGGCAAAAATGCTCCATTCCACTTTTCCGAGACCCTCTACTCTTCCCTGTGGAACACGGAAGCTTGACCTCTGACCCACTTTCTGTAAATCTGAATTTCTGTGGTTTGAATTTTAGATATTGAATTTGGTGTTCTGAATTTCTTCTTCATCTTGAAAACTTGAAGCTGTAAACGGAATATTAATGGTGTAAGAATTCAGAACCAAAAATTTGATGTTTGAAAATACATATTTATAAAATTGTACCATAAAAAAACAATTAAATTTGGTTAAATATGAAATGTCCAGGATTGGAGTTTAAAAAATTACAATTCAAACCTATTTAAAATAAAACGTAATATTAAATTTGGCAAAATCACACTTATAATTCAAATTCAAAAGTTTATAAATCAAATTTACACAATTCAAATTCAAATTGTTTTGTCACATTTCTGGCTCCATAGTGGCTGACCCTGTTCCGAGTCTCAAAAGAAATGGGCAAAGCGAATCCGAGAGCAGTCTTGGGTGGAGGGCAGAGACTGCGATATGAGTTGTTAAATGTTCCCTATCGATTCAGTTCAATCGACATTGCAGAGAAACGCGAAATTCCTTTTCCACAACCTAGGTTTTGTGATAAGTTAAGATCATTGTTAGGTCATACGTTGTGAACAAGTGTTTCACTCAAATGTAAGTAAACATTTAACATTTGCTATCTCGCTTTGTACTTCATACAACAGAATACTAAAAATGGCATACGGTTAAGTGGATGATCGCAATTGATACCAAAACACAAGGGTAGATGATCTTCACCAGAGGCCGAAATAAACACATTTTTTTAAATAACACATCGATACATAATTACCTTTTCTCAAATAATATGTTGGTGTCCGCTCTTGTGCTTTAATTTAAGTATGCGCTTTAATTTAAGTATGCGCATCGTTATGGAGCTGTCAGGTCCAGTGGTGCTGAACAAGGTCAAAGCTTTCAGCACTATCTAGTTTAATAATAGTGCAAGTGCTATTTTATGCACAGAGATTAATGATGCATGCTATATAAATGCATGTTATGTGATTACACGAGATATTGTCTGTCGGTGCAGTGTGAACTGGCCTTAAGACGCACATTTGCCCAATATAAGCTGGTGCTCTATCAACATTTCTACAGAATTTTCTTCCTTCAAGACCGACTTGACAACAACAATCATCTCGTCTCGATCAGCCCTCTCTTTACCATCAACGCACACCTTCCAACAGATGGGATATATATATATATATATATATATATATATATATATATATATATATATATATATATATATATATTTATATGTATATATATATATATATACATGTATATATATGTGTGTGTGTGTGTGTGTGTAATATTCCATCCAAGGGACATAAAACACTCTATAAATATGCCACTTATGTGTGCGCGTCTTTTTAAATATGTCGCATCACGAGTGTTCCTGTGAGTGACAAATTGCTCTGTCGGACCAACATGAGAGCTGCGTTCACTACCTGAGTTGCATGGGGTCTCAAGACGCTCCGCTCTGGGGTCACACTTGTTCTGAGGGATGATTCTGCCTCCTGCACCCTCCTAACTGCTTCCACTGTCTTAAGTCTCGAGGGACTACATGAGGAAGCACGGCGGGGCTGCGAGGTAGAGATGGAAGTACTCGAGGAGGATCTCATGCTGGCGCAAGCCCCACGAGCCCCTTGATCTTCCCACGCAGCATCTTTGCCAGTGCAGTACGCATGTGCATTCTATGAATGAGTACGGTGTTGTCATATTCAGTTAGTCTGACGATGATAATGATGCCGTGCCCCTCGCAGCATCAGACATGGGAGAATAGTCCAGCTCCTCCCACCGAGGGTAAGGAGTGTGCACTGGACATTGATACCAGTTACTCCGCGTCATTGCACTGGCAGTCGAGGAGCTCGGCCTTGAGTGGTCTCCTCCTGTCGAGCCAGAAAATTCTCATCTGAAAGAATGATTCCTGCACACTGTCCGCCGTCTAAAGGCCGTGGTTCAGAAAGCAGTGTCATTCATCCCTGAGGTTCAAACAGAGCTTACTGAGACCTGGAGCGCGCCCTACTCTGTGCATGCCCAGATCGGAGGGGCTGCCATCCTCAGGCATATTTTAACATGTTTGTACTGTGATGCAAATAGCACTGTCAGTCCCCAGCGGGAAGAATCCCCCTTGAAGTATAGCGTTTATAGGAATCTAGAGCTCTTGCCTTTTCCATTATGTTTCCACTCGCCCCTTCCCTGCTATTCTTGCCAGGAATGAGTCAGTTTTTATTGCAACACTTCCTTGTATCGCTTGAATAGCACGCATTCCTCGTAGCGGCTGCTCGACGCATGCTGAAGGTTGATAAAGCTCTTTCTTCCTCTCCAACCAAACTCATTCGTCATGATAACCGTGGTTGATTGGTGTCTATTGTTTGCTTGCTTGAGCCTTTACACTATTAGCGCTGTGCATGGATGCATGTTGCACTCTGAATGAGAAGCTCCCGTCTGATAAGAGGAGGCTAGCTGTACCCGTTATCCGCGCACGTTTCATGATTCTGTGGCGCTTCTGGGCATCTCAGACAAAAATCAACCCACACTCCACACGAAATTCTCCTATCTTATAAACGGCAGCTCCCCTCAACACATGCTCGAAACTCGGTGTCCAACCACACATTACGCGATCATGTGGTTACCAAGCATTTCACAGAGTGTTAAAAAAAGGGTAGTGTGGGGGCCTGGGTAGCTCAGCATATAAAGACAGGGTGTGCTGAGTGACTCCAGCCAGGTCTCCTAAGCAACTATATTGGCCATGTTGCTAGGGAGGGTAGGGTCACATAGGGTATCCTATAATGTGGTTTGCTCTCAGTGAGGCACATGGTGAGTTGTGCATGGATGCCGCAGAGAATAGTATGAGGCCTCCACACTTGCTATGTCTCCGCGGTAATGCGCTCAACAAGCTATGTGATAATATGTTCCAGGCTTTCAAAACTGGGGAGCGGACATGCTGTCGCATCAGGGACCAATGGCAGGGGAATGGAGACTTCATCCCCAGATGGTTCTGAGGATTTGGGAAATGTTCAGCAAAGTAGAAGTTAAACTATTTGCCTCCTCGGAGACAGCCCACTGCCCTCTTTGGTACTCCATGTCCCAAGCCCCAATGGGGGTGGATGCTTTGGCCCACAAGTGGCCGACAAAACTCAAATATGCCCCGGTACATCTCCTTCACTCTGTCATTAGCAAAATCCAAGAGGACAAGGGAACAGTTCTGTTGGTTGCACCATAATGGCCCAACCAGCCATGGTTTCCAGAATGACTGCCCCCATTTGAAATGACATTGCTCACTCAATTACAGGGCACAAATTGGCATCCTCAGCCGGAGCTGTAGAACCTACACGTATGGCCCCTGAACGGAGCACAGCGAACAAGTCTGAATTGGCTCAGTCTGTAATGAACATAATTCTGCAGGCTAGAGCACCGTCTACAAGATGCCTTTATGCACTAAAATGGTCTGTTTTTGAGGAATGGTGCTCTATACGCATTAAAGACTCAGTGAATTGCTCCTTGATGGAGATCCTTACATTCTTTCAAAAGCGGTTGGATGCAGGTCTTACTCCGTCAACGCTTTACGTTTGTGTAGTGACCATCTCGGCATTACTCACCCCAGAGGCTGGCTTCTCTATAGGTAGACATGATCTAATCATAAGGTTCATTAGGGGAGCAAAAGCACTTGAAACCTCCTCGCCCTGTTACGGTTGCAACATGGGACTTAAATCTGGTGCTGAGGGTGCTTCGTTTGTAATGGAGGATGCACAAAAGGCATGTCCATTTCCAAACAAAGGCTCTCTCACTGGATTGTTGATACGATCACCCGCGCTCATGAATCACAGGGCGTGAGATGCCCTATTGGCATAAAAGCGCATTCATCTAGAGGCATGGCCTCATGGGCATGGAAAAATGGCGTATCCTTACAGGATATATACTTTGCAGCAGGATGGTATTCGCAGTAGTGGTCGACCGATATATCGCCGAGGCCGATATATCGGCCGATATTTGGAATTTTTTAGATATCGGCATCGGCCGATAAATATTTCCGTTTGGCCGATATATTTCAAAACAGTTTGTGACAGTGCATTAGCGCTTTTTTTCCACTGGCGCGAGCAGAGCGAGCATGAATGAACTGAATACCCTCGCTCTGCTCCGCCCAGCACCATAAGACAAGCCACTCAGAAGTGAAGCAGACATCTGACAGACACAGTAAATGACCAATCAGCATTCACCTTCTAACCTGACGCTACATGCAGCGAAGTCTATTCAAACAGTACCGTGATATGTCAGATCCGCAGCCCAGCGGTAGCGCCAGTGGGGGTCACAGATGTGATATAAACGAATTCAAACAAAACTGAAAACATTTAACAAACAGTCAAAAATCCTGTGACTGGCTGTTCCTCAGATGCGCGCGCGCTGTTCTCGGTTACGTTTAAACTAGACGCTGTTTTCCCACAGATTGAAAAGCTGGATCGCGTGCACTACAGATCAGTGATCAAGTGAGGTGGATGAGAAGAGAACACTGTATGGTAAGTAATAATATGTTTGAAAAAAAAAATATTCCTTAATCTGAATTAAATTATTCACTATCTCTATCTGCTGTATTTAATTATCCATGATTGGCGTAATATTGTGTGTAGTATACCTTTTCATATGTTCCAGTCGGATTTGATGCTAATCGAGCATGCAAATACATGTGACGGCTTACAAAGTTTCAAAGAAACAAACAAGCAAAACTAAACAGACATAAATCATTATTATTTAAATATATTTAAAGTAAAACAACCTGTTTAAACTAAATAGTGTAAATAAACTATGTGAGATGTATATTTAACTATGTATTGTACATAAAATGTATGGAATTGCACATACTATTTTGTCATTAATTTATGAATATTGTTTAGATTGGTTAATTAATGATAAATGTTATTTGTAACCTGCAGTAAGCAGCAGTAATTGTTTATGAGACTGAAAAATCAAATTACCCATAACAGTTTAATCTAAAATGTTTTTTTTTGTGTGTGTTTTCATTCTGCTAGATGGCTAAATGTTTAAGCAGACAAGAAGCTGCACTAAAACCTTATTTATTGAAGTGTTACCTTACCTCATTTGTTTACATTTGAATTACTTAATTAGTAAATAATATTTATGCAATGTAGTTTTTGCAATTAAAAATATGTACAATAAATGTTAATTTAGTTTCACCAATATTCTTTGTCTCGCATTTACTGTATTCACATGTATTGTATCGGCCTCATATCGGCCAATCGGCCAGATTGCTTTCTCAATATCGGCATCGGCCATTAAAAATCCCATATCGGTCGACCACTAATTCGCAGAACAGGATCACAAGGTTTTATATACTATCTGTGGGATCCATTGCTTCACAAATCCTCTCTGTCTAGAGAGCTATTTCAACACCAAGCGGGTGAGCCCTAGCTCCTTATTACGGGTGGGCTGTTTTAATATAATACAGCCGCCTGTGTAGGCTGCTTTCTAATTTACTCCCACAAGAAGTCACACGCACTTCCAATAGAATAAAACTTCCCTCCCTACCTCTGATTATGAAGAGGTGAAATTATTCTGTGTGTATTATATACTTATATAGATCCTCAGATTATTCAGGGTTATTCATTTTCATATTATATTACATATTATAATAAGTCACCACCCGACAGGCCCGTGACCTCATATACATATTCTTGTGCGCCGTCCCCAACCCTCTTGATGGAGGCGAGCGAGATCAGGAGGGCCGTCTTTAGGGAGAGGGTTCGACTGATTCTAGCGGCTCGAAGGGGGGTCTCTGAAGGCCCGAGAGGACCACTGAGAGATCCCAGGAGGGGAACAGGCATGGCTGGGAGGGATTTAACCTCCGGGCGCCTCTAAGGAATCTGATCATTAAGTGTTTATACCCTGGTGCATCTTAGAGTATGACGCTACATAGTGCGGCGTAATGGGACTCCATTCCCCAAAGCGTTTCACTGTATTGTCAAGTGAACTGAATTGCTAGGGAATGTCTCCGGTTACACGTGTAAACTTAGTTCCCAGAGATGAAGGGAATGAGACAATGCAAAACTTGGCCGCATTACTACTTCAGGGTTTCAAGGTACAAGCCATGCGTTCTTGTCCTTCCGTCTGAAAATTCTGAAGAAATGGTGATTGAGCGCCTGCTTATATAGGACAAATGCGCGCCTAAAAGTGTGGGACTCAAACAGCATCACCAATCATAAGATTGGCATTATGATACAAGGGCTACAACTAGATCGTGGAAAAGGAATTTCTCAAAGCGTTTCACTGCAGTGTCTCGTTCCCTTCATCTCAGGGAACCGAGGATACATGTGTAACCAGAGACTTTTTCTCCTATCTACAGTATCTATCCATCTGTCTGATTTTCTACCTACCAAACTATCTACCTGTCTGTCTGTCTATCTGTCTGTCTATTCATCTGTCTGATTGTCTACCTACCTACCTGTCTATCTATCCATCTGCATGTCTACCTACCTGTCTATCTACCTACCTACCTGTCTGTCTGTTTGTCTACCTACCTAACTTTCTATCTATCTACCTATCTGTCTTTTTATCTACCATCTGTCTGTTTGTCTACATACCTACCTAACTACCTGTCTGTCTGTCTAACTACCTGTCAATCTATTTATCTGTCTGTCTGCCTACCTGTCTGTCTATCTGTCCATCTGTCTGTTTGTCAATAAATCTATCAGGTTGTCTACCTACCTACCTACCTGTCTGTCTGTCTAACTACCTGTCAATCTATTTATCTATCTATCTGTCAGCCTACCTATCCATCTGTTTGTCTGTCCGTCTTTCTATCAGTCTATCTGTCTGTTGTTAGAAATGCACATTTAACATGTATAGGGATAATGGGCAACTTGTGACTGTGTGATAAATCAATATTTAATATTACCTGCAAAATAGCAGTAAATACTGAGAGCTCATTTCAACAGCTTGTATAGATGCTGCAGGGTGCTGTGCTTTCAGAGTGGACAACACAACTCCACCCTTCACATTGAACACTGCTGCCTCTCCACCATCCCTAACAATGAGAAATAATGGAAAAACAAGAAATAGCATGAGAGCAAGTTTCATTCAGACTCTTATTGGTGCAGTGCTGTCTCTGTGGTCCGTTAACGGTCTGTTAGTGTCTCTGTTACCACAGCAGCTCACAACATTAACACAAACCAGCCTGGGAGTGTTTCACAATCCTTCACTTTCACTTCACTACTTTAGCTTTTGTTCATTAGAATGCATCTCATATAAAACAGCTGCACAGGCAGAAATGACATAAACTGACACACAAAAGTCACATAGTATGACCTTCTGTAGAAAATAAAAGTACTACATATTTTCATTGACTGTAATTTTCAAGGTATAGTTAGGAACTATAATATGGTGGGGGGGGGGGGGGGGGGTGGGGGGGGGGGGGTGGTCATCATTCCTGAATAATCTCAACTTTTTAATCATGCACTGAAATGACAGAAAAATTAACAGATCCTGCTCGTTTCTTCTTCTTTTGTTTTTAAGTTACAGAGTTACACGAAACCATCATGAGAAGGCCAGTAGCTAGTAAAGCACACACACACACACACACACACACACACTCTGGTTGAGAAGCCGACTCTTAAATAATACAATAGGTCATTGTATGACCAGATAATGGAAATCAGTCCAGGAACAGCAGAATAGTTTTATCATATGGCTGGCAACTGGATAAGAACCATCTTATAATTAAAAAAATGCTAATATTATTTAAGAACAAACTATTATAAATAATACAAAGAACCTGTAAGCGAAGAGAACATAGTCTTTAACAGAGTGGTGAGAGACCAATATGGAGTGATCTTTGTGAATGGGCTCAAACTCAAGGGCAATCTTTACCATACACAACAGCGAACAGGAGGCCACAAGATCAAACACCTAACAGAGGAACAAAGTGAAAGAGACATAGAGAGAGAGGAAATTAATGGACAAATAACTGGTAATTTGCTTAAAAGGAATATTTATTATTGAATAAAATTAAGCTCAATCGACAGCTTGTGGCATAATGTTGATCTCCACAAAAAGTAATTTTTACTTGTTCCTCCTTTTCTTTATAATAAGCAGAAATCAAGGTTACATTGATGCACTTACAATGGAACACCATGCGCAGAGCCGTGTACGTGTACTGCTGACACAGGAGCAGGCAGGTATTTTATGTGCCAAAGCGACCAGCTGTGTCAGACTGCACGTACCCTTCCCCAATGCCCCATAAAATGATCAAAGACTTCTGGTTCTTTACCCCTGAGGAGGGAACAAGGCGACGTGCCAAGCATGGGAGCAGGCCGCACCAGCCGCGCCTATTCTCTCTCTAAGTTTCTCACATAGAGTTAAAGCGGCTGGGGCCATCTTAACGCTATCATATGCATCAGCGAAGACGATCTTTCACAGTTCCTATTCTTTCAGGGGGAAAAGACCCTGTGGAGACCACACCTGCCCAGACTGGTGGAGGTAAAGAGTGGTGAAATACATCACATGGGCTTTTAGGTCACATGTGGAAAGTGGCGCGGTGGTAGATCCTGCCTATTGGGAGGGAGGAGTTGCTAAAGACACGGCGACCAGGGGCCAGTGGGAACTGCCCAAGGGAGATGCGGGTCTGCTCGCAAGGGGACTGTACCATGGAAAATACACACAGGGGGGAAGTCCACGTAGGAGCCCAACCTGTGTAGCACCTATTCCAGTACAGGGTAGATTGAGTACCCCCATTGGATTTGGTCGGCGAATTCCTCAGCTGAATTCGCGGACCAGAGGGCTAGGGAGGAGTCATCCAGGGAGCCGAGTTAGTGGGATCTCCTGGGATAAGAGCGCACAATTTTACCTCAGCCGAGGGAAAGGGCGCTAGGTGCAAGCGATCCACCCTGTCAGTTTTTCAGCGTGTTACCGAGTTCTACCGGCTCGGACCTGAGAAAACACAGGACGAAACCGACTCAACCCTGAGATTGAAAAAGGTATTGGGTGTTGCCTAACCTGCTGCTCTGCATATGTCTGCTAGGGACATGCCCCTGGCCAGTGCCCACAAGAAAGCAACACTTCTTGTTGAGTGTGCCTGGGTGTAATAGGCCAATGTAATGGCGTCCACTACCCAGTGGGAAAACCTCTGTTTGGAGACAGCGTTCCCTTTCTGCTGTCCGCCAAAGCAGACAAAGAGCTGCTCAGAATGTCTAAAGGTCTGCGTGAGGTCCAAGTAGATATGCAAAGCACGTACCGGACAAAGCAAAAGGGGCTGGGCCTGCCTCATCCCGGGGCAGCACTTGCAGGTTCACAACCTGGTCCCTGAAGGGAGTGGTATGAACCTTGTCTGCCGGACTGAACTCCAGGCAAGTGTCGCTGACAGAGAATGCTTGCAGGTCCCCAACCCTCTTGATGGAGGCGAGCGAGATCAGGAGGGCCGTCTTTAGGGAGAGGGCCCTGAGTCCGACTGATTCTAGTGGCTCGAAGGGGTCTCTGAAGGCCCGAGAGGACCACTGAGAGATCCCAGGACGGGAACAGGCTTGGCCGGGAGGGATTTAACCTCCGGGCGCCTCTTAGGAATCTGATCATTAAGTTGTGCTTACCCAAAGACTTGCCGTCTACTGTGTTGTGGTGGGCCGTGATAGAGGCTACATACACCTTCAAGGCAGAGGGGGACAGCCTCCCCTCCAACCTCTCCTGCAGGAATGAGAGTACTGACCTAACTGCACACCTCTGTGGGTCTTCTGCCCGGGAAGAACACCAATTCGCAAACAAGCGCCACTTCAGGGCATAAAGTTGCCTGGTAGAAGGGGCTCTTGCTTGGTTGATCGTGTCTACGACGGCAGGTGGTAGATCAGCTAAATCTTCCGCACCCCGTCCAGGGGCCAGACATGGAGGTTCCAGAGATCTGGGTGCGGATGCCAGAGCCTGCCCTGTCCCTGAGAAAGATGGTCCTTCCTCAGGGGAATTCGCCAGGGAGGGTCGTGAGGAGTATGATATCCGAGAACCAAGTCCAATTGGGCCAATATGGGGCCACTACAGTGACTTGTTCCTCGTCCTCCCTGACCTTGCACAGCACCTGTGCAAGAAGGCTCACTGAGGGAAATGCGTACTTGGGCAACCCCGTGGGCCAGCTGTGGGGCAGCCCTGTGGGCTAGCTGTGTGCCAGCTTGTCTGCCCCGAGGGGAGTCTACCTGAGGCTTGCCGAACTGTTCCTAAAACAGCTGGACCGACTGGGGGTGAGGCCTCCACTCTACGCTGGGCAAGCGTTGTCATGATAGCGCGTCCGCCACCACATTGAGGTTGCCCGGGATGTGAGTGGCTGCTGGCTCCAAAGTAGGAGATGACGGGCGAGTTGTGACATGTGGCAGGAGTGTACGCCGCCTTGGCAATTTAAGTACGCTACCATGGTGGTGCTGTCTGATCGAATCAAGACGTGTTTGCCCTGATCTAGCGGAAGAAACCACAGCAGGGAAAAAATACAGCCAACAACTCTAGGCAGTTGATGTGCCAGCGCAGCGGGGCCCCTTTCCAACTGCCCGCAGCTGCGTGCCCGTTGCACACGACACCCCAACCCAATTTGGAGGTGTCGGTAGTGACCAGGACGCGTCGGGACACCTGCTGCAAGGGGACTCCTGTCCGCTGTTTGAACGTTTGGCGGCAGGTGGGTGAGACGATCTCACGGTGCGTGCCACGGTGCCATGCTCTTCTCGGGACTCGAGTCTGAAGCCAGTGCTGAAGCGGTCTCATATGCATCAACCCCAGTGGCACAACTGCTGCGGAGGACGCCATATGCCCCAGGAGCCTCTGGAAAAGTTTTAAAGGGACCGTTGTGCCTGGCCTGAAGGCGGCAAGGCATTCCAGCACTGACTGCGCATGCTCATTGGTGAGGCGTGCTGACATTGAGACTGAGTCTAACTCCATGCCGAGAAAAGAGATGCTCTGAACCGGGGCGAGCTTGCTCTTTTCCCAGTTGACCTGAAGCCCTAAACGGCTGAGGTGCCTGAGCACCTGGTCCCTGTGGGCGCATAGTAACTCTCGGGAGTGGGCCAGGATGAGCCAGTCGTCGAGGTAGTTGAGTATGCGGATGCCGGCTTCCCGAAGCGGGGCAAGGGCTGCATCTGCGACCTTCGTAAAGACGCGAGGGGACAGGGACATGCTGAAGGGGGGGACCTTGTACTGATACGCCTGGCCGTCGAACGCAGACCGTAGGAAGGGTCGATGTTGAGGCAATATTAAGACGTGGAAGTACGTGTCCTTCAGGTCTACCGCTGCGATTTTTGTTAAATAACCCGACTTTTGAGACACATGGACATCGGTGCAACCGGTGTTCGTGTCTACCATCGCTAGACACTGCTCAAACTCAGATTCATGCAACAACCAGGAGGCCTGCAGGAGGCGCTACGCGAATTCGGCTTGCTGCGGAGACCAGGCCTGCAGTCCTCGGCGTCACCTGATTCCGGTGGCCAGGGGAGAGGACGTCGTAAGCGGTGTGCGAGGAAGCAGAAGCACGGCAAGAGGACGGGGATCCATGCTAGGCTAAAAACAAACCCTAGCCGGCCGGCTCTCCCGTTTATCCTGCTCTCAAATGTTTGCTGCCTGGACAATAAACTGGACTACATCCGACTTCAGCAGGCTACGCAACGTGAGTTTAGAGACTGCCACGTCTTTGTTTTCAAAGAGACGTGGCTCAGCGACAGTGTTCCGGACGCCGCCATTCAGCTAGACAGGCTCGCCTTGTTTCGTGCCGACAGAAATGCAGCTATGTGCAGTAAGACTCACGATGGTGGCTTGTGTGTTTACATCAACACGGAATGGTACAATAACTCTATGCTAGTCTCTAGCTACTGCTCATTGCTGGTGGAGCTTGTGACTGTTAGATGCAGACCATTTTATTTACCATGGGAATTCACTACTGTTATAATAACCGGAGTTTACATTCCCCCCAGTGATAATGCTAAGGAAGCGCTCTGTGAACTGTATGGGGCTATGAGCGAACTGCAGAACTCTCACCCTGACGGACTGTTTATTGTCGCCGGTGATTTCAACCATGCGAATCTCAAGACAGTACTCCCTACATTCCATCAGTATGTGGACTTTGCAATGAGAGGGGCGAACGTGCTTGATCTTGTTTACACAAACATCCCAGGCACATACCGAGCGGAGCCCCGCCACCACCTCGGCTACTCAGACCACATCTCTGTTATGCTAATTCCAGCATACAGACAGCTCATCAGACGCACAAAACCGCTTCAGAAGCAGGTGAAAACCTGGCGAGCAGGAGCCATCTCTGCTCTTCAGGACTGTTTTGAGTGTACTGACTCGCACATGTTCAGGGAGGTGGCAACATATGGCGACTCTACCAACTTGGAGGAATACACAGCATCAGTGACCAGCTACAACAGCAAGTGCATTGATGATGTCACTTTCTCCAATACCATCACCACACGCTCCATCCAGAAGCCGTGGATGACTGCGGAGGTGCACGCGCTGCTGAGGACCCGAGACTCCGCCTTCAGAGCAGGCGACATGGCAGCCCTAAGAACAGTGAGGGCCAAAATGTCCCGGGCCATCAGAGAGGCAAAGCGCGCACACGCCCAGAGAATCCACAGTTACTTCCAGGACAACGGTGACACGTGGCGCATGTGGCAGGGCATCCCGGCCATCACTAACTACAGGACAACAGTTGCCTGTGACAAAGATGCCTCCCTTCCAGATGTGCTGAATGACTTCTACGCTCGATGAAGTGCAGAACAACGTGGTGGCGAGGAAGACAACCCCTCCTCCCAACGACCAGGTGCTCTGTCTTACCACGGCTGATGTGAGGATAACTCTACGTAGAGTTAACCTACGGAAGGCTGCTGGACCAGACAACATTCCTGGCAGAGTGCTCAGAGGATGTGCAGACCAGTTGGCAGATGTTCTTACCGACATCTTCAACATCTCTCTGAGCAGCACCATCATTCCAACTTGCTTCAAGGCCACCACCATCGTCCCCATGCCAAAGAAGTCTTCAGTGTCCTGCCTCAATGACTGCCGTCCCGTCGCACTCACACCCATCATCATGAAGTGCTTCAAGAGGCTCGTCATGAGGCACATTAAGACCCAGCTGCCCCCCTCACTAGACCCACTGCAGTTTGCGTATCATCCAAACCATTCAACAGACGATGCCATCATTACCACCCTCCATCTGGCCCTCACCCACCTAGATAAAAAAGGACTCATACATTTGAACGCTGTTCATAGACTTCAGCTCAGCATTCAACACAATCATTCCCTTGCACCTGATTGGAAAGCTGAACCTGCTAGGCCTGAACACCTCCCTCTGTAACTGGATCCTGGACTTCCTGATTGGGAGACCTGTCAGTCAGTCTGGATCGGGAACAGCATCTCCACCACCACCACACTGAGCACTGGAGCCCCCCAGGGCTGTGTGCTCAGTCCACTGCTGTTCACTCTGCTGACTCACGACTGTGCAGCATTGCACAGCACGAAACACATAATCAAGTTCACCTTCACACAAACTCTTCACCCTCCAGCCGCAAGAGGTTCCGAAGCATTCAGGCCCTCACGGCCAGACTGTGTAACAGCTTCTTCCCCCAAGCCATCAGACTCCTCAATACTCAGAGACTGGTTTGACACACACACACACACACACACACATGTGTCCTGAGTTGCACTTTAATTATTGTCACTTTATTACTGGCTGCTACCTCAATAACTGCTATGTCCATAGAACACTATCTTCTCATAGTATGTTATGTTTACATTTGGCAAATTTGAAGCTTTCAAATTTAATTGCATAACCGAGTCGAATGGTCCTGGCCAGCCAGCATGACGGATTGGAAAGTGAGAGCCACGCGTCCAAACTCCGAGCTAGGGGCACTAAGGGGACAGATATTTTTGACATACCCGGCGGGGCTTCACAGTGGGGCAGAGCAAGTAACGTGGCGTCGGGAGGCAAGGGTGTGTCCCGAGGCTCTGGTGCTGAGAGAAGACTCGAAGCACTTACCTTGCTCCGCACACCTGGCAGGGGGGCGGGTTAGTGACTGAGGAAGAGGTCCCGTGGAGGCGTCCTCTGGACTCGTCAGAACCGGCCGGCTGGGGAACAGTCGTGGGGCTGAAGGCGAGAGGTCTACGTCCATTAGAGGTCTACGGCGAGTTGTCTTCCTCGCCACAACGTTGTTCTGCACTTCATTTTGTGCGTCAGGACTGTTGAGTTGTGGCGGCAGAGTGGCGTGAGAACGGCATTTGCGGGCCAGGTGACCCAGAGACAAAGGAAGTAGCTCTTTTATTGAGAATGTGGATACCGCAGCCCAAAGGGAAATAAATTCAACAAAGGATTCTCCTCCCAGCCCTCCACGGAGTGATCTTCTTAACAGCTCCGGAGTGAACGTCTTGGTCTCTGGGTCAGGCGTCTCTGGACTGATTGGGAGCCTTCCGGGTCCTCGGAGGGGTCCGCGAGACGGGGGGCGTGCGCTTCCTGCGGGGCGCTCGATGCAGGGGCTGAGAGCTGGGCCCGGGTTGAGACGGAGCTGCACGTTTCTTAGCCGCAGGAGGAAGCCCTCGGCGAGCAGACGGAGCATGGCCTGGGGAGGCAGGTTTGCGGCGGGGCAGGATGTGTGATATGGCCTGCATCTGCTTCTTCACTGCGGAGAACTGTTGGGCGAAGTCCTCGATGGTGAGGGCCGATGGAAAAGGCCGAACTGGGAGACAGGTGCGATGAGGAAACATGTCTTGTCCACTTCGCACATCTCGACCAAGTTCAGCCACAGATGACGTTCCTGAACCACGAGAGTGGCCATCGCCTGCCCGAGTGACCGCGCTGTGACCTTCGTGGCCCTGATAGCGAGGTCGGTCGCTGAGCGTAGTTCCTGCAGCACGTTGGGATCAGGACTACCCAAATGCTGATCTTTAAGTGCCTTGGCCTGGTGGACTTGCAGGAGGGCCATGGTATGCAAGGCGGAAGCGGCCTGTCCGACGTCATCCTACAGGCCTTGGAGGGGAGCACAGGGCGGCGTTCTCGGGGACATGTGGATCACAGCCACTCTATCCAACTGGGGGACAACCGTGTTCCCATGGGCCACTCCGCGGTCGAGGGTAATGAGAGCGGATGAGCGAGAGACGGTGACGGGTGGAGAAGGGTGTCCTCCATGAACTCGTCAGCTCATTATGCACTTCCAGGAAGAAAGGGGGGGGTGCGGCTGTGAGTGGCACGCAGGCCTGAGGAACCAATCATCCAGCCGCGAATGCTGTGGGGAGGACGGAGGGTTCCAGTCCAGCCCCACGCTGACGGTGGCTCAGGCAAGCGTGTTGGACATCTGGGCGTCAGCCTCAGACTGGGCATGCTGGCCTGAAGGCGGCAGCCCAGTCGAGTCATCTGCATCAGACACCGGACCGCTCTCCGATGCAGCGGCGAGCTCATCCGGCTCGAGGGGCTCAAGAGGATAGGCAGGCTGGCTGTGAGGCGAGCCACCGTTGCCTCGAACCCGGATGGATCTCAACGAGCGTGCCGGGGGGCAGGTGGTTCATGGGGGAGTACCCAGAGGAACCAAGCCCACTGCCATGCCGAGATCGCCTCCATCGCCAGCCGCGTCATCCTTAATCCCATGGGAAGAAGGAGCGACGTGGGGGGTGGCTGGAGTGGTGTTCCTTCTGTTGAAAGAAAGCCGCGACCGCAATGTTGCTATGGTCATGTTCTCGCAGTGAGAACATGAGCCATCCACAAATACTGCCTCGGTGTGATCGCATCCCAGACACACGAGACAGCACCTGTGGCCGTCAGGAGCTGAGAGCACTCTACCACATCCAGGAACTACACAGGGGCGGAAGGGCATCTTTATAAAGATGCGTCCTGAAAAGGACATTCAACGCCAGCTGTGTATTTGCTCTTTTAGAGGAAGTAACTCTTTTAGAGAAATAAACTCTTTTAACTGCGCTGTCGAAGCGCCCAGGGGCAAAGCTGCACTGCCGTGCAGAGAAGGGAGAAAGCCGCTGATATGCGCCGTAGATCCAACAGCAATCGCACTCAGAGATGGGAGGAACAGTGTGTGACTCGCAGCTCGCTGCATACACAACCAGTCGGCTCCGAAGTAATTTTCGGAATGAAACAGATGCATTTCCCTCCCTTTATACCCGTATGTCCAGGGGCGGGACATGCAAATTCTGTCTGCCAATTTCTCATTGGCCTTTTCTCATAGATCAGAGATGCAAAAGGCGCTCAAGAGAGACCCCTAGTGTCACTTCTTTGACACAACGTCGAAGTGAGCGACAGACGGGGAACCCAGATTTTTCATTTCTTTCAAGAAAAGGAGGGACAGGTTGAAATAATTTTTTGTGGTATTCAACATTATGCAACAAATGGTGTCGATCGAGCTTAACTTGTATTGAACCTAACATATTCCTTTAAACGCTGTACAAATACAAACAAGAAGATAAATCTGATTAAATGCATTCACAATATCTATGTAGGAAATAACAGTACATGTCTGCCTGATGTCTCACCTTAACCAGGTGACTTCCATCATAAAACACCGCCAGCAACCGGCCCTCACAGGCAGATGTAATCACAGGAACATCCAAAGCCTCCTTGTCCATGTAGAGCACCTTCCCAGAATTCACCTCTCTCATCTGCAGCCAGTGGCCCATCTGTAGCACCAGCACACTGTCTTCCAGACAGAGCAAGAGTGAGTCAGCTGCCCAGTCTGCTGCAGAGTCCTGAGCTCTGGGCAAAGATTGCACTGGCCTGCTTAGGTTGTCCAGATGCCATAGATTCAGCGTTCCATCAGAAGAACAGGAAACTATGTGGTGTCGACAATGAGCCAGGGCTGTCACAGCACTCATGTGACCTGGTTAAAGGGAAAATTCACCCAAAAATCTAAATTAAGTTATAATTTTATATAACCCTCCTGTTGTTACAAACCTGTATGACTTAAGTTTCTTCGGTGGGACACAACAGAAGATGTTAGGCAGAATGTTAGTCACCATTCATTTTCATTACATCTATTCTTTTTGGAAATGAATAGTGAAAAACTATTCCATTAAATATGTGCCAGGATGTAAAGGCAATACCACTTGGTCATTATGTGTTAAAGAACATCTTATTTGAACGTTATGTACTTTTGCCAAAATCCATTGCAGGTCATTAAAATAATAAAGTTATGTATGATTTTATACATAGCGGTTAACTTTTACATACACACAGGGTTGGGAGGGTTACTTTTGAAATGTATTCCACTACAGTTTACAGAATACATGCTGTAAAAGGTAATTAATAAGGTATTCCATTAGATTACTCAAGGTCAGTAAGATTTTTTCACTTGTTTTGACTATAAATTAAAAAAAGTTTTGACTAATGTTAAAAATACATTCTCTGAAAAACCTAAATGTCTTATGCAGTGTTGATTCTAAAACAAGTTAAATCAAATTGATCTTGTTTTAAGGATTTCTTTAGATTTTTACAGGAAAACTATACAAAAATTATCAAGAGTATGATTTTTGCCCTAATATCAAAGATCTTACTAGAAAAAATAAATTATGATCCAATGTGAATTTTCTTGATAAAAAAATATGATCGTGTCTGATCATACGTGCATGTAAAATGGCTAGAAATGGCATTTTAGCTTAGCGTAAAGCTGACAATTTACTTCTATTTCTTCTGCTCCAAACTTACTTCAGACGTACTTCTCTGTCTGCTCGTATGAATGTAACACATCATAAGAAAGTGTTTCACCGCTGTTCAAATGCACTTTGGATCACATCGTATATATAAATAAATGTTTTCCATCTGAAAGGACTAAATATTAAATGAAACAAATGACAATAAAATGCAAAGTAATCTCTTCAGTAATTAAAATACTATTGAATGTAAATGTATTCTAATTACCAATGATTTAAATTGTAATTGTAGTGGAAAACAGTTACTTATATTTGTATTTTAAATACGAAATCCAGTTACATGTATTCCGTTACTCCCCAATACGGCATGCATAGCATACAGTAGTACTTAATACTTATTACTATAAGAAGCAGGTCTTAGACGGAGATGAAACAAAAATCACTGGCTGAATGTTGATGTTTGGAATCAGAGTCCTAGAATTGAAATACACATACCTGAAATGTATGAGTGTACAAGTCCACCTGGAGGAAGCAGACAGGTGTAAGAGGGCACGAGAACTGGCAGAGATGAGCTCTTGCATTGTGCTAACAGAGCATGCAGAAAGGAATATTGCCTTGGGTCACCTAGAACAAAACACACACTATGTTTAGGGTTGCCAAATTTCCACCAACCATATATAGGACAGGAGACTCTCTTGACAACTGTATGAGAAAATGATTATGATGAAACCAAAAAAATAAACAAAAAATTATATTTGTAAATGAAATACAGGTATGTTCTCAGCTTTAAGATGGAAATCAATTCTAAACCCATAAAGGAATAGTTCACCAAAACTTTAAATTCTCTCATCATTTACTCACCCTCATGCAATCCCAGATGTGTATGACTTTCTTTCTTCTGTTGAACACAAATTAAGATATTTAAAAGAATATTTTAGCTCTGTAGGTCCATACAATGCAAGTAAATGGTGACCAAAACTTTGTAGGTCCAAAAAACTCACGAAGTGAGCATAAAAGTATCAATATGAATCCAGTGGTTAAATCCATGTCTTTAGAAAAGATATGAAAGGTGTGGGTGAGAAACAGATCAATATTTAAGACCTTTAAACTATAAAACTTCACTTTGGCGATTAGTATTATTTGTGCACATTTTACAGTAAACATATATAGTAAAAAAGGGCTTAAAATGTACTTGTTACCCACCCACACATATCATATCGCTTCTAAAGACATGGGTTTAACTACTGGAGTCGTAAGGTTTACTTTTATGCTGCCTTTATGTCCTTTTTTGAGTTTCAAAGTTCTGGTCACAATTCAGTTGCATTGTGAGGACATTCAGAGCTGAAATATTCTTCTAAAATTAATTGTTTGTGTTCAGCAGATGAAAGAAAGTCATACACATCTGCAATGGCATGAGAGTGAGTAAATTATGAGAGTATTTCAATTTTTGGGTGCACTAGTCTTTTAAAACAGGACGATTTCATATTATACAGGAGGTTTGGTAACCGTAACCATACGTTTAGTATGTGATACACCCCTTTACCTACCTACTGTGAATATTAATCTGCAGCACACTATAGGGCCAAAGTAAACTACGTTTACATGTCTTAAATCACATTTTAAAAAAGAAAATTACTTCCTTAAAGGAATAGTTCAGCCAAAAATGAAATTTTTGTCATAATTGAATCACCCACATGTTATTCCAAATCTGTGTGAATTTCTCTTTTCTGAGGAACACAAAAGAGTAATTTTAAAGGATTTTCCATTCGCAGACTCGTAAACACACAAACGAGAGCCATGGCAGAAGGTAAGATTTTCACTGTAAAATAACTTTTGTCTGCCGTCTGAAGGCTTGGAATATGACACAGAAGTCACATGGGTAACTGTCAACTGCCAAAGTATTGAAATCAGTGAACGGGACATCCTTTAAAATTCCCTCTTTTGTGTTCTGCAGAAGAAAGAAAGTCATACAGGTGTGGAACAACATGAGGGTGGAAATTTTTGGGTGAACTAGAGTATTATATAAATTATCAATGCTGTGACATATTGTGAACATAATCACAGTTGAAGCGGATGCAGGCATGGCACACCGTGTCTAACAACACCCTTTAGCTGTAACCATATTCACAACAAAGCAAGGCCTCTCGTACCTTATTACTTAGTTATTATGTCCAGCATTGAGTCAGGCCTAATATCTGTCTTCAGACATTTGTTTCATGTGTTGTTCAACTGCAGATGTCCCAAATCTTGCGATGTGTGTGTGTGTGTGTGTGTGTGTACCTGAAGTAACAGGCTTATCTTGGGCAATGATCTGTTGCAGACGACCCAGGAGCTGAGAGGCCAACTGACAGGGATCATTCAGGAGAACAGAACGAGAGAGACACAAAACCTGAGCCAGCGCTTTTACATCCAGCAGCTCTCTGTAACATACACAAAAACACACACACTTACAGATACACTGACTCAGCATGTCTACACTGAAACCTGCATAAGAAAACACTGCTTTCTAATACGAATTAAACAATTTTGGATACAATCAAATTTACATATAGACACTTTAAGAGCTGGAAATTAAAAATCTATCATCATTTACTCACCCTCAAGTCAAAACTACATGACTATCTTTCTACAGTGGAAAACAAAAGGAGAAATTTAGCAGAATAAACAGGCCTCTCTTTTACATTCAATGAAAGCATACAGTGACCAGGGGCTGTCAAGGCTATCTTTTTTAAGATTTTCAGGAGAATATTTCAGCATTGTAGGTCCATTCAATGCAAGTGAATGATGTCGAGAAAATTGAAGATCCAAAAAGCACATGAAGGCCGTATAATAGTAATCATTAAGACTCTTGGTTAAATCCATGTCTTCAGAAGAGATATGATAGGTGTGGGTGAGAAAGAGATTAATATTTAAGTCCTTTTTAACTATAAATTCTCCTCCCTGCCCAGTATGTGGCGATATACATATAAAAGGCGAATCGACAAAAACAAAAGAAGAAAGTGAAACTGAAACTGAAAATGTATTGTAAAATCGGAATTAAACATTGATCCGTTTCTCATCCACACCTATCATATCACTTCTGAAGACATGGATTTAACCACCAGAGTCATACTTAGTTACATAGTTACTTTTATGCTGCATTTATGTGCTTTTTGAGCTTCAAAGTTCTGGTCACCATTCACTTGCATTGTGAGGATCAACAGAGCTGAGATATTCACATCTGTCATGGCATGAGGGAGAGTAAATGATGAGAGAATTTAAAATTTCGGTGAACTATTCCTTTGTCAATTTTCAGACAAATCTGAGAAAATTTTATAAACTTTATGCATCAAGCAAGCAAAAAATAAATAAATAAATAAATAATCTGCCAATGTGGTAAGAGAAATAAACTTTTTTTCCCTTTAAATTAAGTTTATTTTTCTTAACCCATTGGCAAATCGTTTTTTCTTGTATTAAGCATAAATCGCACTAAATTTAGTTTGATTTATTTGAAAACAAGACAAATTACCTTGTGCCATTTTGCTTTTCAAGTAAATTAATCTTGTTTTAAGAATTTTTAAATATTTTTACTGGCAAACAAGACAAAAATCTAATTAAGAAAATGATTTTTGCAGTGTATGCCTAGGCACAAACACACACACTTGTCTGGTGATCGTACTTATCCGGTATGATGGCAGCTTTAAGGTCCTCCTCCACATGGTAGATGGACAGACCCCACAGTTTATGCAGCAGGAACTCATAGTTAAACAGACACTGGCTGAGTAAAGGGACAATCTGCTCTGAGTGAATGTAATGATAAGGCAAACAGTGGAGTTTGCGCAAATTAAATAAGTAGATCCTCCTGCCCTTCTCCTTCCTGATCCAGGCTAGTGGCTGAAAAACCTGTTTATTCGGAACATTCCCATTAAAGTAATCTGCAAAGTCTGCATGGATAGCTTTCCTCGAGTCCTCTGTTGGTGCGTATCGTTGTAGAGTGATGCAGCCGAACTCTGTGTGAGTCCAGCGCAGCACCCATGTACCATAACTTTCCACTTCTGTAATGTAATCCCTCAGACCACGCAACAGTCGGGCCACAAACACATAAGGCACTGGGGAGTATTCGGAAACAGGTATTGTCTGATGATGCAAACCCCCCATCTCTCGAGTGACGTGATCATCCTGCCCCAACAGCACTAGAAGTTCCTCCTCAGTCACACCAGCACGGGAGAGTGATATTAGCAAAGACATGCGTCGCACCAAACACACCCCATGCTCTCGCTCCAGACGAACCAGGATGCCCACAAAGAGTTGTTGTAGGTCTGTTGGGATGCTGAGACTCTCTTTGGGAGTAAAGGAACTCCATTGCTTGCTCTCGGCATAGGCTAGGTTTAGGTAGAGAGGGGATGGACAGGACAGACAGGACTGAAATAAGTGGTTATACTGGTATTCTGTTAGTCGACGAAAGTCTGATGCTAGCCTGGACTGCAGTCCTGATGTGATGTCCTCACTGCTAAGAGCAGGTAGTGAAAGGACAGAGACTTCAACCTGGGACTGAAAGGGTGGAGAGAACAAAGCGAGACAAGACAAGTGAATGGTAGCCAGAATTTTGAAGCTCCAAAAAGCACATAAAAGTAATCCATACAACTCCAGTATTTAAATCCATGTCTTCAGAAGCAATATGATAAGTGTGAGTGAGGAACAGATCAGTATTTAAGCTTTTTTTTTTACTATAAATCTCCAATTTTGAACAGTGACGACCAGCAGGTGACGATATGAAGGAAGAATTTGAATCGCCAAAACACAAAAGAAGAATGTGAAAACGAAAGTGGAGATTTACAGTAAAAAGGACTTGAATACAGTATTGTTCTGTTTCTCACCCACATTATCATATCACTTCTGAAGATATGTATTTAACTGCTGGAGTTGTATGGATTTATTTTATGCTGCCTTTATGTGCTTTTTGGAGCTTCAAAGTTTTGGACCCTGTCTGGACTGTAATGTATGCAATATCTGGACCTACAGAGCTGAGATATTCTTCTAAAAATCTTAAATTGTGTTCTGCAGAAGAAAGAAAGTCATACACATCTGGGATGGCCTGAGGGTGAGTAAATGAAGAAAGGATTTTCATTTTTGGGTGAACTACTCCTTAAATGTTCCGAAAAAATAGGCTTCATTTTCTTTGTGCCAAATATTATAGTTTTTTTTTTCTTTTGATTTTGGGGTGAAATATGACCTCAAGATATTTTTGTGAGATTCATGCTTAAACTGCACCAGTTTGGGGATCATCCCTGGTTTACCTGAAGTACATGAGCACATTTAGAATTTGTGCTGGCAGAGAGGATGAGAGAGACGTGTGGCAGTAGAATATGACAAAGCCAGGAGAGATCAGCCTCATGCTCCTCACTCAGATTATCCAGGCCATCCAGCACTAAAGTCAAGGGCCGGTCCTCTGTCACCAGACCCAGCAATGAGCACAGTTCACTGGACAGCTCTGACAGCGACTGTGGGAGAAAAAATAGCTGTGAAACAGAGACTGCTGTTTTTTTCATAGTGCAACACCATCTGTGAGATAGATAAGCAAACACATAATATCATGTATCCAATACGGTGTAAAAGACCTTATGAATATTTGATTAATCAGTAATCATGTACCTCAGATATCTCTATTTTGAGGTTATAGATGTTGGCTAACTGCAGACACAGGGTTTGAAGAAGCAGACGTACGTTTCTGCTGTCAGCTGTCAGACCCACAAAGCAGGTCAACACTTTGCCATCCCTAAGAATGAAACATATTAAACAAGATTGAGCAATATGATATCTTATGTCATAAATATAAAAACCATTCAGGTTCCATTTGTTTGCCTACCCAGATATCCAGGTGGGTAGGAGTTGTGCTACTTTTGCAAGTGTGGTGCTCTTTCCAGACCCTGGTTCCCCCAGTAACAGCACAGATCTCCTGGAGTAGGAGGATGCTTCAAGTGCACGCTTCACTTCCATCAGAAAGTCCTGTCTGAATGCATAACCCTGTACTCTGAAAAGAAAGAAAAAAAAAGTTACATTATTATAATTACATTAATATATAAAAATAAACAGATATTTTAGTCTAAGAAACTTGAACAACCTTTAGAAAAGGATCAATTCCTAAAGGAACAGTTCACTCAAAAATAAGAATTCTCTTATCATTTACTCACATTCATGCCATCCCAGATGTGTATGACTTTCTTTCTTCTGCAGACCACAAACAAAGATTTTTAGAAGAATATCTCAGCTTTGTAGATCCATACAAAGGGAATTGTGACCAAAACTTTGAAGTTCCAAAAAGCACATAAAGGCAGCATAAAAGTATCAATATGACTCCAGTGATTAAATCCATATCAGAAACGAAATTATTCTATTTAAGTCCTTTTTTACTATAATTTCTCCTCCCTGCCCAGTAGGGGGTGCACATGCATGAACAATGTGAATCGTCAAAAACAGAAGAACTCTTAGGAGAGCAAAGCGCTTAGGAGAGCTGTTTGAAAGTGGATATTCACAGTAAAAAAGGACTTAAATATTTATCTGTTTCTCACCCACACCTATCATATCCCTTCTAAAGACTTGGATTTAAAAACTTGTAAGTTGTAAGGTTTACTTTTGTGCTGCCTTTATATGTTTTAAGCTTCAAAGTGTTGGACCCAGATGACTTGCATTGTATGGACCTACAGAGCTGAAATATTCTTTTAAAAATCTTTGTTTGTTTTCTACTGAAGAAAGACAGTCATACACAACTAGGATGGCATGAGGGTGAGTAAATTATGAGAAAATTAAATTTTTCCTATTTCCTATTCCTTTAATAGTTTTGAAAAACTGATGGAGACAAGGTGAAATATAAAATCACATTTGGATAAGTAACTCACAATGCTTTCGCAAATCTGGCATGACACTGAATTTCTTCTTTAACATGATTTCTAGAGACCTCCCTCCTCTTCATATCAAAGGAGCCTTTAGGCAGATTGACCTGCATAACTCTGAAGCCACACTTTATTATTCTAACTTGACAGACAGTGACAAAGTAACATGAGATGAGGGAATAGAGGGGCTATATAGTTTTCTTACCTGTTGAAGGCTGCAGTGACAGTGCGTTGGAAATGAGCACAGAGGCGTTCAGCATAGAACTGATGTGATCTGTTGTGTTTCGCACTCAAGCCTTTTCTTCCCCAGCTGACGTTTCTCTCATGTATATTAGTGTGTCTCAGCTTGAAAAGCATGTTTACATATGTACACAATCATTTTCATTAATTATGCCTTATACATTCACATTTAAAGATAAGGTTTGTCACTTAATTAGTCACCAGACATAAATCTTCTCTAAAATGAAGCTAGTTGTGCCTAGAGATATATTGGTTTTACCGATTCATCGATGACGATAGTTGCTTTTTGGGATGTTTATGATATTATTTTTGCTTTTTTCATTAATTGTAAAATAAATCTATGCCGATTGTTGCCTATAGTTTTCTCTTTCCTCTGTGGAAGGCACTTAAGGATTGTACTGTTAAAATGCTTTGGTTTATAGAACAACAGTGACCTCTATAAGTGCAACAAAAACAATCACTGACACCTCATTGGGATTTGCTGTATCTGAATCTTTCATCATCGACAGTATTCTTCCACATTTTATTCCTCACTTATTATTTTAATTAGATAATCAAGTGTTCTAAATTGAATTATATACACTGGTAGCCAAAAAATTTGAATAATGTACAGATTTTGCTGTTTTGGAAGGAAATTGGTACTTTAATTCACCAAAGTGTTATTCAACTGATCACAAAGTATCGTCAGGACATTACTGATGTAAAAAAACAACACCATCATTATTTGAAAAAAGTTATTTCTGATCAAATCTAGACATGCCCCATTTCCAGCAGTCATCACTCCAACACCTTATCCTCGAGTAATCATGATAAATTGATCATTCGATGCTAGAATATCACTTGCCATTACATCAAACACAGTTGAAAACTATTTGTTTCGTTAAATGAAGCTGAACATTGTCTTTGTGTTTGTTTTTGAGTTGCCACAGTATGTAATAGACTGGCATGTCTTAAAGTCAATATTAGGTCAAAAATGGCAAAAAATAAACCGCTTTCTCTAGAAACACATCAGTCAGTCATTGTTTTGAGCAATGAAGGCTAAACAATGCTTGAAATTGACCAAAAAACGGAAGGTTTCATACAAAGGTGTAACTACAGTCTTCAAAGACAAAGGACAACTGTCTCTAACAAGAACAGAAAGAGATGTGGAAGACCAGATGTACAACTAAACAAGAGGATAAGTACATCAGAGTCTCTAGTTTGAGAAATAGACGCCTCACATGTCCTCAGCTGACAGCTTCATTGAATTCTACCCGCTCAACACCAGTTTCATGTACAACAGTAAAGAGAAGACTCAGGGGGCCTTATGGGAAGAATTGCAAAGAAAAAGACACTTTTGAAACAGAAAAACAAAAAGAAAATGTTTGAGTGGGCAAAGAAACAGAGATTGAACAACAGATGATTGGAAAAGAGTGTTATGGATCTGAACCCCATTGGGCTTTTGTGGGCTAGACTGTAAGGTGTGTGAGAATTGCCCGACAGACACATCTATGGCAAGTGCTACAGGAAGTGTGGGGTGAAAGGTCAAGTGCTACAGGAAGTGTGGGGTGAAATGTCACTTGAGTATCTGGACAAACTGACAGCTGGAATATCAAGGATCTGTAAAGCTGTCATTGCTGCACATGGAGGATTTATTGATGAGAACTCTTTGAAGTAGTTAATAAATTAATTATTTTCAGATTGTAATAGTAATTTATCACGTCATTAATGTCCTGACCAGTTGAATGCCACTTTGGTGAATAAAAGTACCAATTTCTTTCCATAAGAGCAAAATCTGCACATTATTCCAAACTTTTGGCTGCCAGTGTACACACACACACACACACACACACACACATATATATATATATATATATATATATATATATATATATATACATAAACAGTATATACTGTAAATAACCCTATAGGTATCACATATCATTATAAAAAACTGGCATTATATAATAGGCATAGGTAGGCAGGAATACCAGTCAATCACTACTTTTTATGAATGCCAGTAACAACACTTTTTTACGAGAAAATATAGACATACAAAGACACACACCTTGAGGTGGATGTTGTGAATAAAGCACTGCTGAGCTTGATGCAAGTTTTGATTGATTTCAGGTCTTCCTTTGTGTAGGTCTATAAACTGAGAGGCGTATTCACTCCTCAGATTGTACAGAAGGTCTGTGATGATCCTCTTATAACAGTGACTGTATTCCTCTACCGGATGTTTACTTCCAAGACCCTGATCCACCTCCCAGTCCAACACTGAAACATACATTTGAGACATTTGGCTTGGTGATTTCAATCATTTGAGCTTCTTTGCATCCATTTTCAAGAGTGATTCAAGAAAAAGGTATGCACACTTTATCTCAAAACAGTATGGCTGCAAAATTCATGCCTGTCCTAAGTAGACGGCGGGCGGCTTCTTCTCCAATAGCTTCTGGTCCAGACTGCCACAACACATTACACAGTTTCATGCAGGAAGAGCGCCATGCCTTCCTTCCCAGCTTTCTGTGATGCCCATCCCGACTGAGTAATTCAGGATGGTGTGTGCTAATATAAAATAGAGGAATAAAAGCTTGTTGAAAAACAAAAGCATTTGAATGAAGTGAGCTCTATGGAAAAAATAGAGAGAGCATTCATCAAAAAAAAAGGCAAAGTATTGGTAGATGCAAATATCATTCTATCATCACTCAAGAACAACAGAAATACGGATGGCTAAATAATCAATGTAAAAATATGGACATCTGAAATATTAATCAAACTGATGTAGTACTGTCAAAGAAGTAGATATTGTCAAAAACAACTAAAGGGAAATCAAGGCATGATTAAGAGGGGTTTGTAGCATATTTTTAGCAGCCAGAGGAAAGATTGATACTCTTGTAAGGCTGGCACCAGAATGTCTACACCCAAAAGGCTCTGTGAGCGCCAACGTCATAAAACTCTCACACAGAAGAGCATCTCCACCTGAGACAACACACCATAATGATTAAGGACAATAAAATGCAAATCTCACTCACATCTGCCCCCTCTCTCACCTTAGGTCACTTTCAGGTCACAGAAAAGTAAGTTATGAATTATCCAGTTCTCTAATGTAAAAGGTTTTCTGATCAGACATGTTTGGGGTCATTCAAGATGAGGTCTCAGTGCAACTGATAAAATGGTCTGATTCCCTTTCAGCAAAGTCAAATCACAAGTAAAATGTCAAAATACTGTATTCTATCAGGGGCATGCCCTCCTCCCAGATCTCTCACAGGAACCATTAGATTAGGTGCATTCTTTGTAAACATCATATGACCTACTCAATCACAAGTTTTGAAGGTCTACTTACAACTCCCTAAATTGCAGATCAAATCCTGCATAACATCAACACATCTGAAATAACAATAGAATCGTTTGGTGCTTAAGGAGAGATGCAGATTGAGCTCGGGGAGTCTGTAGTCAGATATCCCACACAATTGCTGTCTGTAGTTTTCCATTGCCAGGTATGTTTCTTTGACTTGTCTTTTATATTCAGGAAAGTTTTTATAACAACAGAGTCAATTGATAAAGTGCAAAATACTAATAAGTGTTTTGCTTCAGCGCTCAGAAAAGACAGAACAATGCTTCAGTGGCCAATAATTTTGGCCATAGCCCTTTTTTACACTCTATAAGGAGTAGCTGGCTAGGGAAGGAGGAAAACTATGTTGGTTTATGACTTCTAAAACTAACATTGTCAAACAACTACAACAAAACAAATCCTTCAGTTACTGCCATGGGAACTAAACAAAGAGTGCTGTATCTACCTAACGGCTCAGCAATTACAGTTTGTTACTAGATGGGTGAAGTTTGTCAAGGCAAATTTTTATGTTGGCATGACAAAGCCTTGTCTGAAAGTTCAAGTCTAATTTTTAAAGTGTGAAGTTTGATGAGCCTTTTGTGGGATTATTTATCCTACATTTGAATTTTTGACAGGTGGATTTTGAATAGCATTCCATTGCCCCGTTTGAACATTCTATTAATGTGAGTGTATGGAATTTTTCAGGAATTTCTCCCCTTTTCTCCTCAATTTGGAATGCCCAATTCCCACTGCGCTCCAAGTCCTCATGGTGACGGAGGACGAATCTCAGTTGCCTTCGTGTCTGAGATGTCAATCCGTGCATCTTATCACGTGGCTTGTTGAGCGCGTTACCATGGAGACATAGCGCGTGTGCAGGCTTCACGCTATTCTCCGCGGTATCCATGCACAACTCACCACTCACCACCATTAAGAGCGAGAACCACATTATAGCGACCTCGAGGAGGTAACCCCATTTGACTAATACCCTCCCTAGAAACCGGGCCAATTTGTTTGCTTAGGAGACCTGGCTGGAGTCACTCAGCACGCCCTGGATTCGAACTCTTGAACTCCAGGGGTGGTAGTCAGCATCTTTACTTGCTGAGCTACCCAGGCCCCCGAAGTTTAGTGGATCTTGGCTCTAGGATGTGTTAGTGTTAGACATTTTGGACTCTGTTTAGACGTTTTGGCGATAGATCGGGACAATTAATCGGCTTATATTTGTCCATATTTTTGTGTTCACTTGGCAGATTAACAGAAGTGTTAACTTTCCATTGTATCAGTTCCAAAATCTACCAAAAGATTTGTCAATTAATAGTCTACAATTTCTGTTTTCAAGATTGATCTTTTCAAGTTTATGCGAATTAAAGTAAATAGTTCATAAAATCTATATTTGTTTAAAACATTTTGTACAAATATTTGCTGTTGTTAAATTTGATTATGTTTATTGGCATTTATATCAGCCAACCTGCTCTCTAGATATCGGTATCGGCCATTGAAAAGCCTTTATCGTTTGACCACTATTTGTGGCCATCTCTCATGTATGCCTGTTCTCAAGGCTGATTGGTTTCAATTGTAATTTTGTGATTTTTTTGCTGCTATGCTCCCTCAATGCACCCTTTTGGGTGGACTTCACAGTGGACTACATCCCAACAGTCTATGGTGCATTACATCACTACGAGTGGACTAGAAGGAAAACCACAAGGGCTAGGGCCAGAATTTGGGACAACGCCTTTGTTAAGCATATCCTCTTATTTACCTGACAGGAAGTAAGCGGTACACAGCAGGAAGTGTGTTTTTATCCAACTTGTACCATGTCTGCAGAAGAGTCAAATCCTGGTCAAAGTTGATCCAGCTCCGGGCCAGCTGTGTCTCCTCTCCATCTGAAAAGGAACTGCTGGAGATAGAGTTGTCACTCATTACAGCCAAACTTTGTGAAGGTTCCTTCTCTTCAGATAAATTCTCCAGGACACAGCTGCTGCTGTTGCTGGTTCCAATACTGGACTGTGATTCCACAGCCATGTCTGAAGGTCTCCTGGACAGCTTCTTCTTGTTTCTCTCTAAAAATTGTAAAATTGCTTCAAAGTCTGCTTGCGGGATGGTTTTCGGCAATGACCGTATGTCATGTTTTTGGCCAATGAAGACCTAAAAAGAGACGGCATGTTGTGGAAAGAAATACCTATTTAATCAATCATGGACAATTTTAAAGAAATATTCCAAGATCAAAACCAGTTCAGCTCAATCACAAGCATTTGTGGCATAATGCTGATCCCACAAAAATAATTTTTAACTTTTCTTCAAAAAAAGAAGAAGCAAAAATCGAGGTTACAGTGTGGCACTCATAAAGGAAGTTATTGGGGCCAATTTTTGGAGGGTTTAAAGGCAGAAATGTGAAGCTTATCATTTTATAAAAGCTGTTACATTAATTCTTCTGTTAAATTAAAGTATAATTTGAGCTGTAAAGTTGTTTAAATCATCATTTTTATGGTCGTTTTATTGTTTTAGAGTTTATGCCATTACGTCGTCATGGCAACAAAGTTGTAAAATTGGCTATAACTTTACACAGAAAGGGTTAGTAAGTGATTTTATCACACTAAAATCACATTAACACTCATATTGTTTATGTCTTGTGGCTTTACTTTTGAGACAGTGAGTATTTTAACATTAATGGATTGGCCCCATTCACTTCTATGATTTCCATTTTTGCTTTTTTCAAGTAAAGAAGGTACAAGCTGAAATTATGTTTTGTGATAATCAACATAATACCACAAATGCTGTCAAATCAGCTTAACTTGCATTGAATCCATAATATTCCTTTAACATTTTTTTTTCATAGTTTTACATTTTCTTAAGAAAAAGTGAGAGGTATTTGCCCATGAAAAACAAGCTGCCATAACGTTAGGATGTTGTTGGTGGTTGGCAGGACATTCAGATTGTATTTGAGTTTATTGCTATATGGCTATTAGCGTATTCTGTTTACTTTCTATTTAATATTCTGGACCGACATGGCTTGGGTTTCTCCAGTGGAAATCTCTAGATTTTTTTGCCTGTTTTATCATCCTAGCAGGTGAAAATCGCAAGTCAGATTTGAGGTCATCACGATTTAAGGTGACATTCATGTCCGTAGCACAAAAGTGCAAAGTTTACTCCTTAGGGCTCAAGATTTGTTCATTGAGCAATAGTAATAATGATGTTTGCCTTAGCAAGCACCACTAATAATGTATTATTACTACTTACTAATTACTATTTTGTCCTGTGGCACTTACTTGAAATGTAATCAAACAATTTGCAATTAAACCTACAAAAAAATGTGGCCCTTCAGTCTCCTGACACCGTCTCAGAGTCTCCACATGCAACTCGACCAAATCATGATGATCTGAAACAGGATCTCCAACTCCTGCACGCAGGTCGAACATCCTGAAATCATATCCTCTCTGCTTGCAGTGTAGATACAGCCGAGGATACACACTCTCCATCAATGCGCTACGCTCTGGGACGGTATCTACACACACACACACAAGATGTAAAATACAGTACATATACCTTGATTTTAACCAAAATGGCTTGTATCTTCGAGACATACATACTATAGTCAGAAAACTAAAAAAAAAAATATGATGGGGGGGGGCATTGGGCATTCCCATTTGGAATGCCCAATTCCAAATGTGTGCTTTTAAGTCCTCTTGGTCGCGTAGTTGCCTCCGCATCTGAGACCGTCAACCTCACTTAAACATCATCTTATCACGTGGCTTGTTGAGCCATAGAGCGTGTTACCCCATGTGGCTCTACCCTCCCTAGCAACCGGGCCAATTTGGCTGCTTAAGAGACCTGGCTGGAGTCACTCAGCATGCCCTGGGATTCTACTAGCGAACTCCAGTGTTGGTAGCCAGCGTCTTTACCGCTGAGCTACCCAGACCCCGGAAGCAACCATTTTCTAAGTGTAGTGTGGTTGTAAACTCTCATAATTTCCCTAATCTCACACTAATAAAGAATCAAAAAGGAGTAGCATGACATATATTACATTACAAAAAGGTGCTTGTCAACGATCCGGCATATGGGTTTACAGCCAGTCTCCAAACTCAGAGGGTGACAATAGCCTTACCTTTATATCCACCACACAGATAGATCATGAATCTCCGCTGTTTAACTTGAAATGATGATGTGTCTTCATTTAAAGTGTTTAGAGATTTTAGGTCTCTCTCATCACATCTTTGTTTGTTCTCAACATCAGCAGCTCTTACAGTTCCCTCAGATAGAGAACACTGACCCTCTGGGGCCTCGTCTGTACATGAAGATGCATTTTGAACAATTAATGGTCCCTCTTTCTTCTGTTCTTCCTGTTCTTTCTCTTTGTCTTCTCTCTCTACCAGCTCCCAGCTCTGCAGAAGCTGAGGAGTACCATCAGAAGAAATGACGTGTTCATCAAGAAAATCCCTTCGAGTCTGGTCCTTCAAACCCAAAGTGTAACAGGCACAGTTGTCCATAAAAGGCGATACCATTGCTTTAAAAACATTGTGCATATGACATATGGTCTGTTATTTATCATATATTCCTAACCTCTGTTTTCAGTGAGTTGAACAGTTCAGCCTGATTCTCCTCAAGAGAAGAATTGTCACTGGTTCCCATTAAGTGACGCTGTTGCAAATGGTACTGGACACATAAACAAAATAGTAAATGTATACAGTTAAATTAATCATTTTAGTGGACCATTTTCACAGACATTTTCATCTTAATTTAGCAAAAGGACTATCCAATAATTCAAGAGCAATCTACACTATTTAACAGAATAGTTCACCAAACTTTCGTCATTTACTCACCCTCATCCCATCCCAGATGTGGATGACTTTCTTTTTTCTGCAGAACACTAATGAAGATTTTTAGAAGAATATTTCAGCTCTGTAGATCCATTCAATGCAAGTGAATGGCAACCAGAACTTTGGAGCTCCAAAAATCACACAAAGGAACTATAGAAGTAATCCATAAGACTCGAGTGATTAAATCTGTATCTTCAGAAGTGATATGATGGGTATGAGTGAGAAACAGATCAATATTTAAGTCCTTTTTTACAACAAATTTTCTTCAACCTGCCCAGTAAGTGGTGATAAGCCGAAGAATGCAAATAGCCAAAAACAGAAGAATGTGAAAGTGTAATTGGAGATTTATAGTAAAAATATAATATATTTTATTATATATAATTACATGATCTGTTGAAAAAAATATTGATCTGTTTCTCACCCACACAAATCATATCAATTCAGAAGTCATGGATTAAACCCCTGGAGTTGTATTGATTACTTTTATGCAGCCTTTGTGTGCTTTTTGGAGCTTTGAAGTTCTGACCACCATTCACTGTATTGTAAGGACCTACAGAGCTGAAATATTCTTCTAAAAATCTCAATTTGTGTTCAGCAGTAGAAAAGAAGTTATACGAATCTGATCTGAAAATGTTTTATTTTTGGGAGAAAAATGTAAGCTTGTTTATCTTTATCCATTATCATTTATAATGTATCTAAGCCCAAGATTAGGCTAGTTAACATCTCTGAACAATGAACCTGAGACAATGATGAAACTTAACAAGACTTACTTTAAGGTGAGCTGTGATTTCCAAATCAGTTTCCACACTCACTCTGGATAATGGAACAATAACCTTGCTGCTTGAAGTGGTTTTCTATCACATTTAAGAGAATCACACAAAAGAAACAGCACAAGAAACAGCCACTGAAAAGTGACAATATATGTAGAACATATAAACGTAGGAATCATCTTTGGCTTCCAAAAAGTGTATAATGAAATTTTGGGCTGAATTTCTCATTCCACACCTTCTTCATGACGAATCTGTCCATGGGACCATGATCTCTCAGACTCTGGGAGAAGAACAGCTCTTGCCGTTTTTGAGCTGTGGTTTGGCCTTTGGTTTGGTGATCCTGTACAAGTCATGCATCTTAAATGACGGAGCAACAAAGTGACGAACACAAACAGCTCAAATGATTGGCTTCTCCAGGTAACACAAGAAGCCTAATTTGCAGTACTAAATTAACAGACTGTGTTACAGCTGATGAAAAGCCTTCCACTGAGAAACTAGCACAACTTGGGCAAGTTAAAGGAATTGTTCACACGAAAATGAAAATGATCTCATCATTTACTCTCCCCCATGCCGTTTCTGATGTGTATGACTTTCTTTCTTCT